>JAODAL010004599.1:0-154242 GCA_025379985.1 Phyllomedusa bahiana
GGAGGCTTCCGTTGCGGCTTTAATATGTCGGGCATGGAGAGGCTTCTGTCTGCGGCTTTCATTGTCTTGAACTGGGGAGAGGTTCGTCTGCGGCTTTCCCTATGTCTTGAAAGAGGGGGGCCCCCGTTGTGGTTTTTCCTATTCTTGCACTGAGGAGAGGCTTCCGTCTGGGGTTTCCTATGTCTTGCCTGGGAGAGGTTTCCCGTCTGGGCTTTCCTATGTCTTGCACTGAGGAGGGCTTCCTTTGGGGGTTTCCTATGTCTTGCACTGAGGAGAGGCTTAGGTTGGGGTTTCCTATGTTTGCCTGGGGAGGGCTTCCTCGGCCCGCAATCTCCCAAAAAAACCTGGGACTGGTGGAGGCTGCGGATAGTTGATTTTTGTGGAACTTTCTCCCATTGTACTGCACTCGGAGTCAGCCACAGTGATCTTGGGGTTTTTTTCCCTCCTCCCCAAGGCTTTTCTCCCACGATTGCTTAGTTTGGCTGGACGGCCAGGTCCGGAAGATTTTGTGGTCGTCCAAACTTCTTTCATTAAGGATTTGGAGGCCCCCTGTCCCTTTAGGAACTTGGCCAGGCTGTCCCTCGCCCAAATTCTGTCTTGAGCTTTGGCTTTCCCCTTAGTCCTCATTCTCTGTGCTTGACATGCACTCTGAGCTGTGGGTCTTATTAGACAGGTTTGTCCCTTTCCTTATCAAGTCCAATCATTTTTTAAAAAAAACGCTGGACCCCAAAATGAAGGAGTAGAACCACTAAAGAGGATCAAAAGGAAATGGACAGCATGTGAGTTAAATAGGTTCATAGCAAAGGGCTATACTTATGACCATGTGATAGTTCAATTTTTTTGTTTTTTTTGTTTTTTTTTTTTTTTAAATCAGAAAATTTTTTATTAAAAAATTAAGCAGATACAAAAAAGAAGTCTTTTTTACCTTTTTTTTTTTACATCAAGGGGTACATACATATACAGTATTTTGTTTTTAGATAAAAAAAAACATAGGAGATATGAATATGTCCCTCCATATATCTTTATAAGTGTTTCGCAGTATTTGAACAACCATAAACAAACCCCAACCACCCCCCCTACCCCCCAAAACCAAGAGCAGTACCCCTATTTTTTTAGCAACTTTTTTAAAGAAAGGGCGAAGCACTTTCAAGAAGGGCTACTCCTTTTTTTCAACTACAGTAATGGAATGGACAATGCTTCCCCCTTCCCTTTCGTCATCCGATTATGTTTCAGTAAGGAACGAGAGGGGAAACCTGGGGAAAATTTAGCAAGTGCTATAACCTTCAAAATTTCTCAGAGCATCAATTTTTTTGTTAAAAAAATTTGCAAAAAAAACATTTTGTTATTTTCTTTTAAGAGGGGGAAGGGCAGGTGTAATTAAGAGTGAAAAATGAACTTTTTGGTCTTTCCAAAGGGTGCCAAAGAAATGAAAGTGAAAAAATTTTAGGGGGCTGAATGTTTCCCTACCCCCTGTTGTCTTTTTAGTTTAAAAATAAAAAAGTTATGGCCTTTGAAAGGCGGAAACGGAAAAAGTGAAGAGCCAAAAATTTAATCACCACGTGCAGGGCACGACGCAGGATTATATTTCCACCCAAAAGCCACCTTCAGGGGCCCCTAGGGTTGTTACAGGGGGATTTTCTAGGGGCCCAAAAAAATCCGGGGGCCCCCCCCTTAAAAAAAGGGGTGGGTGCAACGGAAATTTTTTTTTCGTCTCATTGTGATACTGCGGAATGTAATATTTACAGAGAAAAGCGCTTTGTAAGTAGATGCTCCAGGATAAATATAGAGTGATTACACTGCAGTTTACATTTGGTGTGGGGGGGGACCCCCCCCTCACAGGAGACGTCTCTGAAATTTTCTCTTTCGACTTCTTCTCTCCATCCGGCCCAGACGCCCATGATGACTACTCCCGACTCTTTCACGTAGAAATATACAAAACATCTTAGACCTCTCCCTCATTTTTATCAGCATTTCAATACAATTTCCTTTATCTCTTACAAAATCCCCCATCTATAGTGGCCCCAAATGGAATACAATTACCACCCCCCATTGTAGGTAAATATATTGCCCTATAGAGCCAGGTATAGCCCACTGTAAGCCAGGTTGTAGCCCTACATCGTACCTAGTTTCTAGGTTATTAGCCCCATCTATTCCAGGTTACTAGGGCCCTCTGTGAGCTAGGTTAACCTCGCCACCTTTTAGGCAGTAATATGCCCCCCTTTAGATGCAGTAAATATGCTCCTTGAAGTCAGGATATTCAGCCCCCCTCGTAGCCATGTTACTGCCACCATAGAGCCACATAATATGCCCCCCTGTAGCCAGTGATATTGCCCCCCCTTGTAGCCAGTTGATATGCCCATTAGCCACAATATGCCCCCCTTTGCCTGATATACCCCCTTAGCCATATATGCCCCCCTGTAAGCCATGTCATGTCCCCTTTAGCCCTATAAATAGCCCCCTTTGTAGCCAGTGTCATGCCCCCTTAGCCATATATGCCCCCTTGTAGCCAGTGTCTTGCCCCCTTATAAGCCATATAATGCCCCCTTGTAGCTGGTCTTGGCCCCTTTATAACATATATTGCCACCCTGTATCCAGTGTCTTGCCCCCTTAGCCATATATCCCCCTGTAGCCATGTCCATGTCCCCCTTAGCCATATATGCCCCTGAGCCAGTGTCATGCCCCCTTCAGCCATATATGCCCCCCTGTAGCAAGTGTCATGTCCGCCTATAGCCATATATGTCCCCTTGTAGCCAGTGTCATGCCCCCTTATCCATATATGCCCCCTGTTGCCACTGTCATGCCCCCTGTAGCCATATATTCCCCCTTTGTAAGCCAGTGTCTTGCCCCCATTTAGACCATATATGCCCCTGTAACCCAGTGTCATGCCCCCTTAGCCATATATGCCCCCTGTAGCCAGTCGTCCATGCCCCCTTAGCCATATATGTCCCCTGTGTAGCCAGTGTCCATGCCCCCTTAGCCATATATGCCCCCCTTGTAGCCAGGTCTTGACCCCCGGTTAGGCCATATAAGCCCCCCTTGTATCCAGTGTTCTTGGCCCCTTAGCCATATTGCCCCCTTGTAGCCAGTGTCTTGCCCCTGTAGCCATATATGACCACCCTGTAGCATATATGCCCCCTGTACCAGTGTCTTGAGTCCCCTGTAGCCACAATGCCCCCTGTAGCCAGTGGCCAGTTTGTCTTGCCCCCATTAGGCCCTTATATGCCGTAGCCCTACTGTAGCCAGTGTCTTGCCCCCTTAGCCATATATGCCCCCCTTGTAGCCGGTGGCTTGCCCCTGTATCCATATATGCCCCTGTGAGCCAGTGTCTTGTGCCCCACTTAGCCAATAATCCACCTTGTAGCCAAGTGTTGTGCCCCCCTGTAAGCCATATATGCCCCAGTAGCCAGTGTCTTGCCCCCTGTAGCCATATATGCCCCCTGTAGCCATATATGCCCCCTGTAGGCCAGTGTCCTTGCACCCTTAGCCATGATATACCCCCCCCTTGTAGCCAGTGTCTGCCCCCTGTAGCCATATATGCCCCCTGTACCAGTGTGCTTAGCCCCCTTAAGCCATATATACCCCCTTGTAGCAGCCAGTGGAGTCCTTGCAATACCCTGTAGTCCATATAATGCCCCCTGTAGCCATTGTCTTTCCCCCCGTAGCCATATATGCCACCCTTGTAGCCCAGTTCTAGCCCCCTGTAGGCCATATATGCCCCTTGTAGCCAGTGACTTGCCCCCCAGTAGCCAGGTCTTAGCCCCCTGTAGCCATATATGCCCCCTGTAGCCAGTGTCTTTCCCCCTGTAGCCAGTGTCTTGCCGCCTGTAGCCATATATGCACCCTTGTAGCCAGTGCCATGCCCCCTGTAGCCAGTGCCATGCCCCACTGTAGGACCAGTGTCCTTGGGCCCCTGTAGCCATATATGCCATGCCCCCCTGTTATAGCCATGATATGCCCCCTGTACCAGTGTCTGGCCACCCTTAGCCATATTGCCCCCTGTGAGCCATATAATGCCCCCTGTACCATATATGCCCCCTGTAGCCAGTATAGTGCCCCCAGCCGTAGCCAGTGATAATGCCCCTTACCTAATAAAAATAAATAAAAAAACCTACTTACCTAATGAGGCACGGTCCGTCGTGTCCCTGGTCCTGCAGCTTGAGAACGGGTAAGCAGTAGTGATGGTCATCTCGCTACTTCTACGCCGTCTCCGCGGGGCCCCCGGACCCCTCCTCGGGAGCCGGCAGAGCTGCAGCTTAGAGGTCCCAAGCGTCGCAGGGGGTTGAAGATGAAAGCGGCGCGTACGGGAGGGTCACGACCCCCTGCAACGCTCAGAGGTTGTATCTAAACGGTGCTCGGTGAGCGCCGTACATACATGGTGAGGTGAGACAGGACGGGTAGACGATCCGTCCATGCCTCCTCCCCGACCTCTGACCTGCGCGGGACTGCTGTGAAAACGGCCGCGCAGTCAGAGCAATCGGCGTGCCGCCCGCGACTCAAGGAGGCTCAGCGCTGCCTGGCCCACGGCAGATTAATCGGTGGCTACTCAGTGCCCCGAGTGAATCTGCCATGAGACCGACTCCACTGGTTGTTTACCGCTTACCTGTTCAAAGAATCAGAATGGTACTGTGGTGGTACTGCAATAGCTGTCATTGGTAGACACTCAGCATCTGTTATCCATATAGGTAGGATACAAGGATCATGTCATGGGAAATACCACACGTTGTGCTTCAAAATAACGCAACACAGCCATCAATGTCTAAACTGCTGGCAACAAAAATGAGTAGACCCATAAGTGAAAAGAGGCAGGCCGCACAGAAGGGAAGGACGGGGTGCAGCCACATTGTGATGTTTGCTGTGTATCCGTCGCCTCTCCAGACACTCTGAGTACAGATTAATGTTGCAGAGTCAACAGCTTTGTGGCTCCGAGTATCTAGGATGCAGACAAGAGCAGTAATTCAATCAGAGGGTTACACTGAGCTGGAGTCACATAACATCTGCATATTCCCAGTTGGCCGCACAATACATGTGGTTTTCACTTGAATACACATCAGAATCCACGTAAAAAGCAGGCTGTGTAAACCAATCCTTATTTTGTGCGAGAAAAACACATGCAAATTGCCAATCGAAGCATCTTCCTGCGTCGTGAAGCCAGAAATCTGGATTAGCCCCATTCAGCTGTTCAAATATGTATCCGAAATCTTTAGAGTGATAAAGGACGGGGCCGGACATGGGGGCGCAGCCCTAATGGGAGGCCCCACATGACCCTGCGCGCCATGCGAATCGTGAGGTGAAGGTGCGGAGTCGAGTGCGCGGGGAGGGGCCGGCATATAAAGCCGGGCCCAGCGCGGCACGGGCTCAGATGCGCGGGAAGCAGTAGTTAGCATCCCGAAACCCTCAGAAAACCGCCCTAGTTATGAGATAAAGGGGGGAGGGGTTGACGGAATTGGTTGGTGAAGTTGTTCGGTTGAGTTCCTCGTTTGCGAAGGGGCTGGTTGTCACAGTGGCTGGCGGGTTGGGGTCCTTGGAGTCAGTGGAAAGTAGCGGGGGAGGCAGGCTCAGCTTGGCTCCCAGTTTCTTGCGGTCTGGCGAAGGTTGGGGCTCCGCAGGGCATCGTCCTTGGGAGCAGGTGACAGAATGGTTAGCCGCCTGAGGTGGCTTTTGGTGCCCTGAAGCCGGGGGTAACGGCTGGGGGTAAAACTGCGAAGAGAAAGAGGAGGAATTTTTCGCCAGACCCGGGTGGTCGAATTATTTTGGCTCCAAGGACCTCAGCCCCAAGTTGGTTCTTTAGGGTTGTTTCGGAAGGTGTTGGAATAGAGTTTGGGGTATCGGGTTAGAGCAAAAGGGTAGTTGGGGAATAATACTCATTGCGTCAGTTTGAGTTTGTGTATTTATTTGTTCTTGTTAATAAAATGGCTGCTGTGGCCAATTTATCCAATCTATGTGTGTCTTTATTGGAAGGGATCTGGGGGGGGGGGGGATTGGCCAAGAGCTGCAGAGGATAGGCGTTGCTCAGGGTCATGAGCTGACTTCCTTTTATGATTTCAAGTGGTTAAAGGGGTACTCCCATTTCGTCCTTCCATTTTCCGGTCCTGCGTCGGCTTTGGACATGGGGAAGAGGTGTCTGTGAATGGGCGTCTCCCTCTCTTCACTTCTATTATTATCATTATTTCTTTTTGAGCGCCATTAATTACAGAGCGCTGAACAACCAAAGGGGTTCAAAGATACAGTATCTCACAAAAGTTAGTACACCCCTTATATTTCTGTAAATATTGTATTATTTGTTTTCATGGGACAATACTGAAGATATGACAATTTGATACAACCCGTAACTGTGTATTGTAACAACTTGCTTGATGGTCGTGCCTTCAAAATACTGATCTCAACACGATAACCATCAATGTCTAAACTGCTGGCAAACAAAAGTGAGTACACCCTTAAGGAAAATGGACAAATTTGTCCAATTTGCCCATTTTCCCTCCAAAAGGTGTGATGTGAATCCAAAGGGGGTTTGCCCGAAAAAAATTGAGTGGGAAAAAACTTGCAAATGAAAGAAAAACATTTTCACAATTCATTATTTTAAAAATTCGCCCCTTTTTGTTTTAGTGCTCCTTTAGTGATCTTTTGTTTACCCCCTGCTCCGGGGGAAAACCCCGGGCTGAGAGTCCTCAGCCGGGTCAACATGCTCAGACATCACCTCCCTCGGGGGCAGTACTGGTGTCAAAACTCCAGGTTTTGTCTTCTCCCCTGTCCTCTGTACCCCGGAAATTTAGTCAAACATGCAAAAAATAAAAAAAAACCCCAATAGGTCTGTGCATTGAAAAAAAAAAAAAAAATAATCCAAAAGGTTTGGGTTTTCCTGCAGGATTTAAACCTAGGACCTTGTGCCTGAGGCAAAAACTTTACCTCAGTACTCAAAAATTTTTCAAAAACAACCTTTCTTTGACTAAAGAGGGGAAAGGGGCCCGGGTGATGCATCCTTTGGGTCCTGAATGCTTTTCAAAACGAATCACACACCCGCCCCTTCGAGCAAAAGAGTAAAGAGCTGGATGCAGGAGGTATGAGGGGAATCGTGGAAAAAACCCCTTTAAATTTAAAAAGGGTTCAGGTGTGAATGAGGGGAGGTGGTTTCATTGGTTTTTTATCTTTTTCCCCACCCTCTTTTATGGCCCTTTTGGAAATTTCAACATGGCTCCTCATGACAAAAGAACTGTCTGAGGTTAAAAAAAAGAATTGTTTGGACAAAAAAGGGCCGGGCTTTAAAAAGTTTCCCAAACACCCTAAACTGAGCTACATAAAATGGCCAAACCCATAAAAAGGGGTTTAACAAGACAGGTTCAACTAAAAACAGGCCGCCTTGGTCGACCAAAGAAGGGGTGCCCCTGCTCGCGTCATATCCAAGATGGGCTGCCACATTCTCATAGGTTTAAAGGGGCAGACAGTCAACCCTGCATGTAAGACCATAGCCACACACTGCAAAAAATTGTTCTGCATGGCTGTCGCCCCAAAAAGGAAAGGCTTTTATAAAGTGTTGCACAAGAAAGTCCCAAAAAAGTTTGCTGAAGACAAGCAGACTAGGGCAGGATTACAGAATGAGAGACCAAAATAAAATTATTTTTTCAGAAGGGATCAAAGGTGTTCACGGAAAACAGGTGAGAAGTACAAAGACAATGTATGGCATGTTTGGTTTGGGCGCATGATGCTACCCCGGGTGGGGGAGCTGAAATTCATTGGGGAACCATGAATGCCAATAGTACTGTAGGGTGGATGGCCAAAAATGTTTCCAACCAAACCTTATTGAGCATCTGTGGGCCTCCCCCAAATGGGAAGGGGAGGAGACAAAAGGGGCTCTAACATCCACCCGCTCCTCATGGGGGAGGGAAGGGGATTTTCCGGGGTGCAACCCGTGAAGCCCAGTGCCTCCTGCCCAAGAGAGTTAAGGCAGTGGGAAAATAATGGGGACCCCACAAAATTTGAAAAATTTGGGCCAATTTTTTCCATTTTTACTTAGAGTGACTCCTTTTTGTTGCCCGAGGTTTAGACATTTAAAAGGCTGCGTGTTTTAGTAATTTTGAGGGCTCACCAAATTTACACTGTTGTACAAGCCGGCACGACTACTTTAAATTGCACAAAAAACATATTTTCATGTTTGTCCCATGAAAAGATACAATACAATATTTTTTTTAAAAAAAAGTGACAGGTGTACTTACTTTTGTAAGATACCGTATAACATGAGACAAGCACAAATGTAATATTAGCACTAAATGACAAACTGAAACAGAGGGAGCGAGGACCCTGCCTGCGAGAGCTTAAGATCTTCAGTAGAGAAGGGAACGGGAGACAGAAGATGAGGGGCAGACATGTTTGTGGGATGGGTTAGGGGAAGCAGGGTTAACGTAGGTTGGTTAGTTTTGTAGGTAGGTTGGTTAGAAACTAATGAGGGTGGTAGAGAGTCTGATGTGTTGGGGCAGTGAGTTCCAGAGTATGGGGGAAGCACGGGAGAAGTCTTGGAGATGATTTTATGAGATTCGAGAAGATGGTCTGGTGAAGATCAGAAATGGTGTCGGGGATTAAATGGGGAATAAATATGGGGGGGGGAGGTTAGGAGAGATTGACTCATAGTTAAAATTTAAATTGAATTCATTGGCCCATGGGTAGCCATTGTAGGGATTGGCGTAGGTATAACCCGGGGGTTTTTGTGAAATGGGTTGAAGGAGAGCAAGAGTGCTAGAAGAGATGGATGTTGCTCCAGAAGGGAGATGATGAGGGCATGCACAAGTATTTTTGCAGAGTCAAAATCAAGAAAGGAGCATATTCGGTATATTTTTTTCAGATAGAGATAGCAGCAGGTGGTCAGGGTCTGGATGTGTGGTTTGAAAGGCAGAGTTTAGTTAAAGGATATCCAAAGGCAGCAGACTTGTGGGACTAAGGAGAGTGTCGAGCCATGACCCGGGTAGATGCTCTGTGTAGAGTTAGTGGGGGGGATAAAGATGCAAAACTTAATTTTCTCCATAATGAGTTTGAGAAAGAGGGAAGAGAATAAGAAGTTACTTAAAAGTCCTGGTCCTGGTTGATGTCACCAGTGCCTTCATAGGTAGAATTATGTCACTGTGCCCATAGGGTAGGAGAAATGAAGCACCGTCAAACTCCCCCACCTACCCCTGCCAGTCTAGAGACCAGGGGTAAATTTTGCCAAAAAGTATAAAAAAAGACTATAAACCCCCAGCATGCAGAACAGGTCATGCCAGGTCTGTAGGTGAGTATAAGTAGCCACTTCAGACCGGGCTATTGAGCTGCCATGGAGGCAAATAACAAAACATAACAATAGAGTTGTGCAGATGCCAGACAACGCGTGATATTGGGATCTGACATCTAACAAAGGTGACTCATAACACGGACAGCGCGCCAACAAGTAACCTTGATTAATGCACAATGAGATCGACCAACGACCATGACGGGTAGTCACTGCAGCCGAACGACTCATTGCAATTATATAATAAGACATTGAAACGTTTAAAAAATTCAACAAAATAGAACATTTAAAAAAGTTCCCCCACATTTTCTCAAAATGCACCGCTATGTACATTGTTTCCTACAAGAGCCATAGACGGTGGTGTCTGGCAGGGCTAAGGCTGGGGTCCCCTGGTCCAGCAGCTGCGTATGGATTAAACCGCTGATGGCCATACGATTTTGCTGGTGGCATCACAATTTTTTCAGCAAACTTGTATAGCCATAGGTAGAAATGGTTTTATCCACATGCGGCTGCTGAACCATGGGACCTCAGCTTTACATAGTTAGTACAGTTGAAAAAAGACACGTGTCCATCAAGTTCAACCAAGGGTGGGGAAAATGTGGGTGAAGGGAGGGAGACAAGGACATTAAGCCCAGCCTCACCACTGGTTAATGCCCTGAAACCCACAAGACAAGAACCAATCTGCTCCAGGGGAGACCCCATCTCTGACCCCAGAGCCGCCACCAGACAGGATCCAGAATTTTACATAGCTACATACGCATTAATATTCTTTAGTTCCAGATAGTTATCTAAGCCTTTCTGGTACCCCTCACCTGTTCCTGCTGTGACCAGCTCCTCAAGCGGCTATTCCACAGATTCACAGTTCTTACAGTAAAGAACGCTTTTCTCCTCTAGAGATTGAATCCTTTTTCCTCCAGCCAAAGGGAAGGTCCCCTTGTCTTCTGAGGGGGCTTTACTTGAAATAATTTTTCCCCATACTTTTTGGAGGGAGCATTTATATATTTATATAAATTAATCATGTCACCCCAAAGCCGTCTTTTCTCAAGTCTAAATAAGTTCAATTCTATTAACCTCTCCTGATAACCAAGATGCTCCCTTCCCCTTATAAGTTTGATTGCTCGTCTTTGTACTCTCTGTAGCTCCATTACATCTTTTCTATAAACTGGGGCCCAGAACTGAACAGTATATTCCAAGTGAGGTCGCACCAATGCTTTGTACAGCGGTAGAATTAATCTCATAAAAGATTGCAAAAAATGTTGTGGCATGTTCCATAAGCTGTATTAAGGAGGCACTATTCCCTGAAAACATTACATCTAGGGGACAATATGGTCATCACACAGGCACAACATGGAGTGGGGTTTAGGCAGAGGCATAACTTGAAGCTTCTGGGCCATAATACAAAAAGTGAAATGGTTCTCCCCCCGCTCAAAATGACTTAAAAATTTCTAGGTCTTCTTTTTGGCAAAATGCTTTTTGGGGCCATCGACGGGAGGGGCCCCATTTGACTACACTTCTGGATTCCTATGTACCCCCTGGTACTAAGCATTTATGCCCGTCTTCCATAGGCTTTATTGATAGAATAAAGGGCTTTTTTTTTGCCGGGTCCCCCATAAAACTTTTCCCTTTTGCGGACGTTCTTATCTGCTGGCCCAAGGGGAAAAAAGTGATGTTGGACCCCAGCTACTTTTGGGCCTTTTTACAATGTGGTGCCCTTTTTTACATGGCAGAGGAGCTTTTGGGCTCCCTCAGGCTGCAGAGCCCAGTTGCGACTGCTACCTATGCCGCCCCATAGACCCCCCTGGTTTTTAGTTTCACCTTCACTCCATTTTTTCTTTTAAACCCCGAAGACAATTGTAAATCTACAGAACACGTTTACTGAATTTCTTCTCTCTTTCTGTGGAACAGCGCTCTTAGCTGTTGCAGCTCTACATAAAGGCATGGAAGCTTAGCGGTTATTTTCACAAGAGTTTCTTAACCCTTTAACGACCGCCCCCTATCTTTTGGCGTCGCTGCAGACAAAGGGGTTTTGCGGTGCCACAGCTGCGCTAGGAACAGAGGTGTACTTCACAGTCCTGTACCCGGTGCAGTCTCTGCAAGCGTCGGGACGTGGAGGAAACCTCCGCTCCCAGCGCTTAACCCTCTGATTGCCGCGGTAAGTGACCGCAGCATAATCAAAGGGCTTTCCCTACCGTGGGGTCGGGACCCGGTGACCCGACATAGCCCAAAATTCCCACCATTTCCTGGGGACTTAGAGTAACCCCGGGGTGTCTGTGTAAAAACCATTACGGGCACACGATACTGCAATCTGCCCCAAGATTATGTGTATTACAAAAATTTGTTTTGCTAATACATTCAAAGTAAAAAAAAAAAAAAAAAAAGTAAAACAGTTATCCCTTCATGGGATTTTTTTTTTAAAAAAAAAAAGAAAAAAAAAAAACACAAAAAAGCGTAAAAAAAATAAAAAAATAAACACAATACAATTTGATAAAAAATAATTGTGCATACATTACACACACCAAAAAACCACATAAATTAGGTTCCACACGACTGAATAAACCCGTAAATTTAAACTAAAAAGTTATAAGTTGAAATGTGAATGATGTAAAAAAAAAAAAGGAAAAAAAATTCTGCAATAATTTATAAGTGAACTTAAATTATTCCCCCCAAAACTACAACTTCTCCCGAATAAAACGAGGCTTCATACAACTGCGTCTTGAAAAAAATAAAAAATTACGACTGTTGAAAAAGCAAGGGGGCAAAAACTAAAAAAAAGTGTGGGGATAGTACTTTTAGGCGATCGGTTAAGGTTTCTCCCCACCGCAAGGGACAAATGCGCGCCGCCCCTTAGAAACTCCCACTTTTCCCCTTTCAAAGTTGGCAATATGATTTTCTCTTTTCGGGTTAGAATCCTGTTCCCCCACAAAGTTTATGTCCTACCTGGGTTGCTTCACACCAGATTACACCCTATTATTGCTTCCTGCTTCTTTGACTACTTCCTGTTACTAGACCCTGACCTCCCTGTTCCAATATAGTTTCATGCTTAGTGGCTCAGTACTGGCACCTCTAGACCCCACTGTGTCTCACGTATGTGCTTCTCGTAAAAGTCAGGAGATAGTTGAGCATCTCTAGACTCAACAGATAAGGACCCCACCTTACAAAATTTCAAAACGTTTCCCAAAAAAGTTTTGAAAATGCACGGGCGATTGCAATGTTTCCTATAAGGGTCATAAGCATAGGTGTCTGCACAACCCTTGCGCATACCTCCCAACTGTCCCTATTTTGGAGGGACAGTTTCCCCATTTTTACCCTGTCCCTCTTCCCACTAGCTCTATAATTGTCCCCCCTTTTTTCTTTTAGAAAAAAATTTGCGTCAATAAACTGACTTTTTGCTTAAAAAAGTATTGATTTTTCTTCGCTGATTAAAATAAGAAATTTTCTTAAAAATTTCATTTGGGTACAAAGGCAATGTCCCAACACGCAAACGCCTTTTTTTGGGCTATTTTGAGCCAAAAACCCTTTGGGCCCCAAATTCCGAAATGAACTGAATTACCCCAAAATAGGCACATTGTACCCGGCACGACACATTGTAATGCGCCTAAAAAGAAAAAGTGTGGCCAAAAAACAAGATCCGCTTTCCCCCTAAGCAAGCCCATCAAGGGGTTTTTCATAACACAATGATACGCTTGGGCCCCAAAATTTTAGAATGCACCTTTTTGGCCAAAAAAAGTTTACTATGCAAGGTATGTCAGACGCCAGATTGTAGAAAGGCTCACACTTTCAGGGGCACTTTACACTGAATGCACCTATAAACTGCTGCGGCGACCCCAATTTTTGGCGCCCAAAGTGATCTTGAAAATCTAAAAAGTTGTCATGTATGTGTTTGGGTGTGGTTTGAGGTGTGTGTGGTGGATGTCATGTGTTTGGGCGTGGTTAAGGTGTTCTTGGGTGATGTCATGGTTTGGGGGGTTAGAGGCATGGCCTAATGCAGGGGGGGTCAAACTGAAAGCCCTCCACTTTTTGGTAAAAAAACCCCCCATCAGCCCCCTGTTTTTTTATAAAACCCCTCATGGGATTTTATTTTCCCAACACTGGAGGGTGCTTTTGACCGGTGGCCAAAAAATGTGTCCCTTTTTGCAATCTCTAAAAGTTGGGGGGCCCGCCATACTTCAGCAAAACATCACCCCTTATTTTAAAAATTATACTGAAACACAAAACGAAATAGTATCAAAGTGGTCCCCTAAAGCAAAGGGCCCGTTTACACAAAAGATACAGTTCTGCAAAGGGCAGCTGTTCGTTTACCTCCCCCAGGGTCTGCAATACTGCATGTGCCACCATACAGGGTCTGTCCTGAAAAGCGGAAATCTAAAAATGGTAATGATTTGGACAGAAGTCAGGAGGTACGGAGCTAAACAATGTAATGTATTCTTCATGTACAGATGTAACAGAGATGAGTTTGTCATTTACCTCAACACATTGTGGTATCAAAATTAATGATTTATGGATTTCAACAGAACTGCAGGAAAACTAACTATATTACTGTTATTCCTATATTATGATCCGGTTACATAATAACATAAGTTATACAAGGCTTTGTACAGGTGACCAATATAGGCATAATAATTCCCATTTTAGACTTTTATAGCATATGCACAAGATATGCACTAAGGGGGACTTGTATGAAAACTGTCTAGGTTGAAGACTGTCTTTGTTGCCCATAGCAACCAATCAGAGCTCATATCAACCAGTCAGAGCCCATATTAACCAATCAGAGCCCACATCAACAAGATAGCGCTCATAGCAACCAATCAGAACTCATAGCAACCAATCAGAGCCCATAGCAACCAATCAGAACTCAGAGCGACCAATCAGAGCCCATAGCAACCAATCCGAGCTCATAGCAACCAATCAGAGCCCATAGTGACCAACCAGAACTCATAGAAACCAATCAGAGTCCATAGCAACCAATCAGAGCTCATAGCAACCAATCAGAGCTCATAGTAAACAATCAGAATTCATAGCAACCAATCAGATCCCATAGCAACCATTCAGAGCTCATAGTAACCAAACAGAGCCCATAGCAACCTATCACAGCTCATAGCAACAAATCAGAGCCCATAGCAACCAATCAGAACTCATAGCAAGCCCAAGTCCATGCAACCAATCAGAGCATATAGCAACCAATCAGAGCATATAGCAACCAATCAGGAAGCTCATAGCCACCAATCAGGCTTCAAGCAAAAACCAAACAGAGCCCATTAGAAACCCAATCAGAGCCCATAGAAACCAATAAAGGGCCCAAGAAACCCAATCAGAGCCATAGCGCCCAAATAGAGCCCTAGCGACCAATCAGACCCCAAGTGACCAATCAAGCCCATAGTGACCAACGAGCCCTAAACCAATCAAGCTCATCAACCTCAATTATTTTTTTAGAGCATATATAAAATGAAAGGGGAGCCTAAATGGGTTGCATGGGCAACAAAGAAAGCCTTACCCCTAGACAGTTTTCATACATGTGGCCCTAATGTCTAAGGTGGGAAAACCCCTTTAAGAATACATTGAGAATACAACTACTATGTTACTATGTTAGGAATACAACATACGGAGCTCAAGCTCTATTGGTCCATGTGAAACTCGAATCTCACTTCTTTCTTACAAAATCACACTGTCAGGTTAGGAGCTAAAATTGTATTAAAAGTTAAAAAACATACCCCATTGGCCATAATAATAACTTATGGTCGATCCATTTCTACCTGGTGCTGTCTTCATAATAAAAGTGCAATCTTTACAACAGAAGAAATTGATGTTTATAGACACCTTAAAGGGGCTCTCCGCTTTAAATATATCCTTTTGGTTAGGGTCATCCAACAAAAGCTGATGACAAGGTATCATGCTGCTGGGATCCCCAGTGATCACGTCATTTGTGAGGGTATCTAGGGTGACATGTCCGAAAAGTGGCGTATCCATGCCAGTTTTAGGTGCATTAAATCAGTGTAAAGTGCGCCTGAAAGTCCGATACTTTCTAAAATTTGGCGTCAGGTATACCTCGCATAGATTACTTAATGCGCCTAAAATGGCACATCGTATCAAAAAAGGGCGCATTGCATCAAAAAAGGGGGCATTGTATCAAAAAAGGGGCATTGTATTAAAAAAGGGGGCATTATATCAAAAAAGGGGCATTGTATCAAAAAAGGGGGCATTGTATCAAAAAGGGGCATTGTATTAAAAAAGGGGGCATTATATTAAAAAAGGGGGCATTGTATGAAAAAAGGGGCATTGTATGAAAAAAGGGGGCATTGCATCAAAAAAGGGGCATTGCATCAAAAAAGGGGGCATTGTATCAAAAAAGGGTGCATTGCTCAACACTCGGCACATAGCATATCATTGGTAGTATATGGTATGCGTCTATCAAGGCTCATTGCCTGACGGGTGCGCATAACATATGTAAGGCGCCTCAATAGGCGCATTTCGCGACGGGGGCGCACACCATATTTAGGCGCATTACAAAGTGTTGTTCCCGGCGTATAATGCGGCTAGTTTTGGTGTAGACGGCCATTTACAACAAGAATATGGGGTAAAAAGTGGGTTTTGGCCGCAAAATAGAACAAAAAACTGCGTTGGCCGTTTTGGGGAAACATGTCGCCCCTAGTGTTTAATCTCCCTGCAGCACTCCCACAGGTGAAATGAAGTATTACACAGCCCCACGACCGTCCATGTTATATGTGGGTCCCCCTTTTGTAGTCACTCACATCTTTGGTTTCTAGATGGGGGTCCTGAATTTGGGAACCTCCCTTTATTATTTTAGAGTTCAATAATAAGGACATTTGAAACCCCTTTAAGTCTCACCTCATCTTCTAGCCAGGAGGCCCCTACAGCTGGTGAGGATTGTTCCCACACATAGTGGCCTAGTAGAGACCCTGTGGGTGAGGAGCAGGAGCTGTGACAGGTCCGGGCGCCCGGCTAGGTCTGGTTCGTGCAGAGTTGGTGACCACGTGCCGCCGCCTTGTCACCTCCACAATGCCACTTGTTACATTCTTCATTGAGGAATGTCAGGGTGAAGCCGGGATTGGTCGGAGTGCTCGGTTGCTAGGAGACCGATTGTTTGCTGGTGGGGACCAAGCACTGAATGCAGAACAATGCGCCTTGTTTATCAATGACACAGATACAATGTAAGCAACAAAATGCAACTAAATATAATAATCACTCCTAAAAACACATTTCAAATAACTATAACCACACAACATATACTGTAATAAACACCCACACATATACTAAGTAACAACATACATATACTATAACACATACATATACTGTAACACATACATATACTATAACACATACATATACTATAACACATACATATACTATAACACATACATATAACACATACATATACTGTAACACATACATATACTGTAACACATACATATACTATAACACATACATATACTATAACACATACATATACTGTAACACATACATATACTATAACACAGACATATACTGTAACGCATACATATACTATAACACATACATATACTATAACACATACATATACTATAACACATACATATACTGTAACGCATACATATACTATAACACAGACATATACTATAACACAGACATATACTATAACACATCAATATAGTATAACACATACATATACTGTAACGCATACATATACTATAACACATACATATACTATAACACATACATATACCATAACACATCAATATAGTATAACACATATATATATATATACACTATAACACATACATATACTGTAACGCATACATATACTATAACACACACATATACTATAAGACATACATATACCATAACACATCAATATAGTATAACACATATATATATATATACACTATAACACATACATATACTGTAACGCATACATATACTATAACACATACATATACTATAACACACACATATACTATAATACACACATATACTATAATACACACATATACTATAACACACACATATACTATAACACACACATATACTATAACACACACATATAGTATAAGACATACATATACTATAACACATCAATATAGTATAACACAACACATACTGTAACGCAAACATATACTATAACACATACATATACTATAACACATACATATACTATAACACATACATATACTATAACACATACATATACTATAACACATACATATACTATAACACACACATATACTATAAGACATACATATACTATAACACATCAATATAGTATAACACATACATATACTATAACACATACATATACTATGACACATATATATACTATAACACATACATATACTGTAACACACACATATAGTATAACACATATATATACTATAACACATACATATACTATAACACATATATATACTATAACACATACATATATGAGCTGGTACCAGGCGAGTATTCTTACCATATCTATATCTTCAAGAACATCAAAGGTCTGACGTGCAGTTGTCAATCATTACCATGCATAATCTCCCACCCCCCCTCCCTAACCACATTTTTATATCAAGATCACAGAAGGGGTCCACCACTCAAGTGTTGGACTTGGGTGCATGGGGCCCACCAGTGGAGTTGATTCTTATTGCCAACAGTGGAAGTCTTTTGATTTCTTGGGTTCCACCCATGGAGTTCATGTCTGGTGCCCACCAGGGGAGTTGATTCTAGGCACAACAACCCTGCTTGCTAGTGCTTCCTCTACTTTCCCTTGCATCTTTTTCCTGCATTTTCTCCCTTAGAAAAAATAGCAAACAAATATCTAAGTGGGTCACACTAATGACTAACAATAAAACCTCAAGGTAATAATATTGGATAAAAACCTGGGACTCTAGTTTACTAGGATTTTGATCAAAGATGGTAATAAGCGCACCTCCCAAACGTTCAAGGGATCCCAGAGCAGGTGAGTCCCCCAGTTGGTGGTTTCTACCATATTTCCCTGAAAATGCAGTCTGGATGACGCCTATGAGGAAGTTACTTGTGTTAGGAACTCAACCCTGCTCTGATTCCCCTTGACCCGATTTTGGGAGGTGAGCTTTTAAATACAATACTTTGATCAAATACAGGTAAACTAAGAGTCCCCCGGATTTTCATAAGCCTTGAGTTTTATTCTAGTCTTTAAGTGTGCCACTGATATTTGTTTTAGATATATGCTATTGCCTTTTTAGTGTGCTACCTATGCTCTCGTTTTTTTCAGAATATTTATTTAGATGTGCCACAGCTTTTAATTATGTCTTTTTGTATTTCTCCCTTAAAAAGTAAGCCCCAGGTTAGCCAGCCCAAGGTGTCCCACAGGGGTTTTCCCTGCTCCCTGAGGGTAGTCTGAGCTGGCAAAAATGATGAACCATTAAAGGGGTTTTGCCAAGAAGTGAGGTTTCCCCTTACCACTTTCTGCTCAGGAGAAGTAAGATAAACAAAGCTATTGCTGTGAGTACCTACAGGGGAGAAGGGGTGAGCAAGAGAGTGAAGGAGAAGACCAAGGGAGCATCTAGCAAATTTTACTCCCAATAATTACATACAACCAGTGGATTCTCTAACAAAGAGAAACACAGCCCCTGCAACACTGCATCTTTCCTCTCCCCAGCCACCTTGCAAAGCCCTCCTTTCAATGTTTCACCTCACCTGTCATCAAGATAAGAAGTGCAAGCCAGAGCCTCAAGCACAGATCAGCTCCTGGTCCCCCGTGTCTAAGTAACTTTTCATGAACTAAAGGGGACTGAACATGTCCAGTAGCTCTCAAGTCTTCACTTTTTTGTAATCACATATATTTAGAAAAGTTGAATAAATACCCATTGTTTGGAGGATTATCCACGTCAACATACATCGTGGCAAAACCCCTTTAATTAGATGTAGCTACAGTAGATGTGCTGCAAGTGAAAGTAGGTGCATGCTGCTTCTAGCCACCAGGTGGCGCTCTAATCCCTTCTAACCATTAGTGAGTCATTAGCTAGTCAGTGACTGATCTGCAGCTTCAGTCATCTGAGGCTCTGAAGCTCATTATAGTATATTCGATTGGGACAACTTTCATATTGATTTGGGTTTTTGTCCCACCCACAAAAATACTCTACCTTTGCTCATATTTATATGACCTCCACTGACTTTCTATACGCTGTTTGTCCTGTTTGCTTTATTACAAGACAGGAAATTTTCACGGTATCTGGGACATCTTCATCTGAGGTTCTTCAGTAACAATCTAGTGTAATTATGGGATTAATTTATGATTCAGCGTCATCCTGTGTATTGTAAATATATTCAGCTCTTTCCTTCTATTAGCAATACAAACACTTTTCCACGCATGGTTCTCTACCATATACTTAGAGAAGGGCAGGTGGGAGAGGAATTTGCTAAGATGCAGCAGCTTCTTTCCTGCTTTGGGGGAAGATCATGTACAAAGAACCCGAATTAGTGGCTCCCTGCACCAACTGTAGCTACTTTGCCCTTAAAGGGGTTTTTGCCACTAAAGTGACAGTTCCTATACCTCTTATTTGCCAGAAGAGAATTATAAACACAAGCAATGCAGCGTTTAAGGGGAACGGCTGCAGGGGGTGAGAGTTAGGCCCGGGTGACAAGAGAGGCGCGAGGAAGAAGGGAGCGTCGCAAAATGTTTACGATCCAAAAATTACATTAAACCATTGGATTCTCATACAGCATACGAACCTCATAACACTGCACTTTCCTCCCCAGCCCCTTGCAAGCTCCTTCATGCTTCCTGTGCAAACACGCCAAGTGGGGCCAGAATCAGCTCCTTGTCAGTGTCCCTTTCACGTGTCTATGTAAACATTCCAGGAAACTACGGGCGACTGAGCAATGTTTTGTGTGAAGCTTCTCACAAGGCTACCACTTTTTGGTTAACGCATATATTTAGAAAAGTGATTAAATACCCATTTTGGGAGATCCTCACCGTCCACATTACATCGTGGCAAAACCCCTTTAAGGCGAGCCCGGAGAGCTGATGCTTAAGAGGCATGTGCCCTAACCTGTGGCATTACCTGCGTGTTGCATAAGTTAACAAACTTTTTTGAGCAGCTTAGGGATACTACCCAGTCTCCATCAGAGCTCCTCAGCTCCTGGCTCACCACATTCTTTCAGACATCACCCTCCCCTCCTCTCAGGCAGCTAACTGTCCAGTCACTTCGCGGCCCCTAGTAAAAGGTCCCACACACTCACTGCTGAGCGAGTGTTCAACTCCAGGTGCTACACATTCTACTCCTGTCCTGTGCTCATTAGTAATTAGTCAAACAGTGCAAATAAAAAGGGAAAAAAGAAACCTCAAGATACAGCGTGCATGTGTAAGAAAAAAAAATCCACGTGTGCGTCCTTCAGGGATTTGAACTGAGGATCTCTATGCTGAAAGGCAGCAGTGCTAACCACTCACCTACATTGTAGCTACTCACAGATCTTTACATAAACAGACCTTTGGTGGGTCCCAAGAATCAATTCCACTGTGAGGAAAGTCATAGTGATGTCAAGCCTGCGGTGACTTTATTATTCTGTATAAGAGTCACTAACGGTAATAAGGACCTCCAGATACCGCTAATTCACTGTGACACTTGGGTAAAGGTGTAATGTTTGGTGACTGGAGTCAAGCCTGCTGGAACACAGGATATGCAATTCAAACAAATCATACTCCCCCCTCCCCCTTTTGAACACACTGAAAGCTGAAGCAAAACAACCCAGGCATGAAATGCCTTTGTGGTAAAATCCTTTTAATGGGGTATTGTACACCATTAAAGAGGTTTTCTTGCTACAAAGATCATACCTCTAATGATGGGGACAGTAAAAATAAGCACTTTTGCAATTGGTTTGCATTACCTAAATCACTTAGTATAGCAGATATAAGCTAATCTGTGTGTCTATGGCTATTTCTGCAGCAAGTGGTCGTGCTAAGCCCCTTTTCTGTGATTGGCTGACTGATATTTCATTCAGCCTGGACGGGACATACCCCCTGGACGGGACTCGCCCCCTGTGCTGTGATTGGCTGCCTGCACTCTGTGCTGTGTAAAATGAAAGTGAAACAGCTTTCTGTGCTGAGTGCTGGCTGTGTAATAAAGCCTGTTTGAGCTCCTCTCTATGCTCATCTCCCAGTGATGGCTGTATGTGAAGGATCTGGGCAATTACTGAATCTCTAACTGCTAGATTCACTCTCCATTCATATAACACAGCCTTAAACACTCTGCCCCCCTCCCACCTCCTGCCTGATAACAGTGGGGGGAGCAAAGTGCATTTCTCACATTTGTTTAATCAGTTCAGGCTGTATGTATAACTTTACAGCAATAAAAGTGTTCTGGTTACAACAATGCAGGTGTTCTAGTTACAAGGAGCATGTGGAGCCTGGAGATAACAGCTTTGCAGGCACGAGAATCATTGCAGGAGGTCTGCAGAGCTGCGGCAACCTCTCCCTACCACTGCTCACACAGAATGAGGATTTCATCAGTCTTCAGTGAGGGAAGACGCCTATAGAGAGGAGAGACATGCCCACTGGGAGAGACCAACTACTGGGAGGAGAGACCCACCCCTGGATTTGAAGCTGTAACAGACAGAAACAGCTCAAGTCTGCAAATGCGTGTGATAAGAAAACCCCTTTAACTTTGATGCTATATGAGGAGGTCCCATAGGTAAGACCTGTGCATCTATCACAGGGACAAGCCCCTGAAATTTTTGGCTCAGAACAGAGAGCGGGTCAAGCTTGCACACAACTCTCCATTCTGTTCTATGGGAGTTCCAAGTACAGGTGAACGTTGTGTTCATCTGTTCCCAGAACGCCCATAGAACAGAACAGAGAGCAGTGCACAAGCGTGACCGGCTCTCTGTTCTGAGCTGACACTTTCTGGAGCCTGTTCCCAAGATAAGTGCAGGTCCTAGAGGTGGGAACCGCACCTATCAGACAGTAATGGCATATCCTATCCATATGCCATCAAAGTCTATGTTAGGATCACCCCTTTAATATCTGTTGGGGTACCTTCTTTAAAGAGGGTGTCCATTATAAAAACATTACACTGTATCGGGGCCAGGGTGGTCTAAAACCCCCCCAAAAAAATCCTGATACTCAGCTGTTCCCCGCTACTGCTGCCCTGGAGCTCCCAACAATCTGCTCCTCTTCACTTCCGCTTCCTGACACGCTGAAGAGTCAATGGAGTGCAAGCCTCTCCTCTCTGTCATGTGAAAAAGCCCAAAAGTCAAGAGGAGCGGATCACCGAGAGATCCAGAGCGTCGGGGAACAGCTACGTAACAGGTTTTTACCTTTTTTTGGGTCACCCTGGCCTCAATGCAGTGTAATATATTTTTAAAGGGGTTTTGCCACAATGTAATGTTGACGTGGGATCCTCCAAAATGGGTATTTAATCACTTTTCTAAGTATACGTGATTACAAAAAGTGAAGCCTCTGAGAGCTATAGCATTGCTCAGTCCCCCTTAGTTTCCTGACAGTTTACATTAGACACGACCAACCACTGAAAAGAGCTGATCAGGCCACCCTTGCTTGTTTACACTTCTAATCTGATGACAGGGAACATGAAGGAGCTTGCAAGGGACTGTGGTGAAAGATTCTGTGTCTTTTGTATAGAGCAGGCATCCTCAAACTGTGGCCCTCCAGCTGTTGGGAAACTACAACTCCCATCATGCATTTATATAATCTATAACAGTGGGAATGATGGGAGTTGTAGTTTCCCAACAGCTGGAGGGCCACAGTTTGAGGATGCCTGGTATAGAGAATCTACTGGTTATAATGTAATTATTTGAGTAAACATTTCAGACGCTCCCTGCCACTGCGTCTCTGCTCAGACCCCCTCCCTCATGACTCAGCAGTGCTGTGTTTATCTTTTCTCCTGAGCAGATAACAGTTAAGGAACACTTCTTGGCAAAACCCCTTTAATGGACAACCCATCAAAGGTTTCCAGATGGATAACAGCGTCATTGCTCCAAAACATGATCTGAGTGGGGCCTAATGAATTTTATAATCTGCGTTTGAGGTTCTGTTAGGAATTTCCACTGTAGATTCCATGAAATGATGGAGAAAATATTGCAGCATGCAGGGATATTTTCTCAACTGAAATGATGGACACCATGACAGAAACAAGACGGATCCCATTATAGTCAATGGGGTCTGTCAGGCACTGTTGGTGGCCGTCATGAAACGGATCCAGCACTGCTGTTATTTTCATCTTTCTGTTCCTATGAGGAAACAGAAAACTGGAAATAAAAAAACAGATGTGAACCCGGCGTTACTGGTAAATTGTTATAATGCGTCCTTGTCAAGGTCACATTGTCACATCATCCAATGGCTCCAGAAATCGCGTTCCTCTTTATTTAAAGGGGGTTTTCCAAGACTTTTCAAAACCACCCAGTGCGCTAAAGTAGAAAATGACTCCATACTTACCTCTCCCGTCACAACCAATGCAGCGTTGCCAAATCTCCCCTCCCTGATCCCTCAATGATGACGTCACGTTCATGGATCACATGATGTTGCAGCCAATCATTGACCTCTATGGTTACATGCCTGCATGTACATCATGTGACCATAGAGGTCAGTGATTGGCCGCAGCATCATGTTATCCATGAACTTGACGTCATCAGTGAAGGAGGGGAAGGGGGAACACTGGAGTGCGGAACGATGCAGATGGGAGAGGTAAAAGTGCGTTGATTTTCTATTTTAGCGCAGTGGTAGGTTGCAGGGAGGCTTTTAAAAGTCTTAAAAAAAATCTCCTTTAAATTCCTCACCCCCAAGAATTGTCAACTGATAGAGAAAAATAATACAAGACATAGGGGGCGGATGTATGAAATTTAGTGCAAGGTGGACGATGAGAGCTGCAATCTGATTGGTTGTTTCATCGTATAACGTTATCCATTCCTCCCTATTTTTCACTTAGATCCCCCTGTGCCTCTTTACTCCTTAAAAGGGTTGTCTCACTACTTTGATTCATCTCACCTCAGTCCTGTTTTCTTGGTTTAATTTTGAATTCAAGGGGTGTTTACTGGCTTCCACTAGGCTGCAGTAGAAGCCAGGTCTGTAGCTATACCAACCAGTGCTGGCAGCCTATCATGAGAGATTGAACAGGTCTGTAGCTATAGCAACCACTGCTGGCAGCCTATCATGAGAGATTGAACAGGTCTGTAGCTATAGCAACCACTGCTGGCAGCCTATCATGAGAGATTGAACACGTCTGTAGCTATAGCATCCAGCACTGGCAGCCTATCATGAGAGATTGAACAGGTCTGTAGCTATAGCAACCGGAGGAGCTGATGCAGCCCATACAAGAGGGGATATCTAGGAATCGTCAGGACACTGTTAATGGTCATATACTGCAAAGTGACTGATTTTTGCAAGATCTTTAACATAAAAAGCAGCAATCCTTGTAGTGAGACAACCCCTTTAAATGTCCCTCTTTTTTTTACTTAATAATTAAACTTGCATCAATAACTTTAATATATTGCCCCCCCAAAAAAAAAAAAAAAAATTTCCCTGGTTCCTAACTGAAAATTAGGCTACACTGTATACATTGTTTAACAATATGTTACACTTTGGACCATAAAAATATCAATATTTGGATGTTTTTGTCCTTATTTGTAAATAAAAAAAACCTCCAAAGCTTTTAAACACAACAAAAATGACATATTTCATTCAATGGCCCTTCAGTGTCCCCCTCTGACCCTCCAAAAAGTGGGGAGGTATGACTTGATCATGAACATATCTTGCTCCAAACTTTCTGATACAATTGCAAACTCTAATTCTTCTTTATGTCCTTCGAATACTTGTGACAAGTGCATGAAACAGGTTGCAATAGCTGCTGCTCAGGACACATCCTCAGCTCACGGTGGGTCAATTTTCAGCAAAGGTCGCACAGCTGAGACTTTGACCCCAGAAGACATTTGAATGACTGAACCTTCGTCCTTGCTTGTAACCGCACACAGATCAGATCCTGTGGCTGACGGCTTTACTCCACCCTCCTGACACTGAGCTCTAGCAGAGGCTGCTGCTGCCGGAGAGTGGGAAGATTGTCCCCCCGCGGCCGCCGTCTCTCCAGCTTGTTACATTGTTGCAGATACAGCTGTGTGGGAGAAGGAGGAGGAGGAGAGAAGCGCTGTCCGCCCAGCACAAGGCACCAGGGAGGAGAGCAGGGACCCAGCGGCCGGGGGACCCCGCATCAGGTACAGGGGCCACTGCACCATCACACATGGGGGGAGGGGGCTCTATTGTCCTAATCACTGCAGCCGGCTGCACATCACACAGCCAGGGCTCCAGCCTCATACCATCCCATAGACATCTCCTTATACATTGTCCTCTCCATTATAGCAATGCGGCAGCTGCAGCAAGGCTATGGGGGGCTTGGAAAGTCTGGTAATGCAGAGGTTAATGATGGATGTATACAGATCTGCAGTGACAGGACCTGGCAGTGTGAATAGTGATGGTCTATGTATCATCAATGCCAATCACACAGCCTGGCATGATGTGCCATCCAAAGATCATCGGTCTGATGCATTCCTGCAGTCACAGGGTTAATTCTATGTATCATTGGTGGCAATCAGTAGGCCTGTCCTATCTATCTATCTATCTATCTATCTCATATCTATCTATCTATCTCTCTCATATGTATCTATCTATCTCTCTCATTAGTATCTATCTATCTCATATCTATCTATCTATCTCTCTAATATCTATCTATCTATCTCATTAGTATCTATCTATCTCAGATCTATCTATCTCTCTCTCTCATATGTATCTATCTCTCTCATATGTATCTCTCTCTCTCATATGTATGTATCTCTCTCTCTCATATGTATCTATCTATCTCTCTCATATGTATCTATCTATCTATCTCTCTCTCTCTCTCTCTCACAAATATCTAACTCTCTCTCTCATATGTATCTATCTATCTATCTCTCTCATATGTATCTATCTATCTCTCTCATATGTATCTATCTATCTATCTCTCTCATATGTATCTATCTATCTATCTCTCTCATATGTATCTATCTATCTCTCTCATATGTATCTATCTATCTCTCTCATATGTATCTATCTATCTCTCTCATATGTATCTATCTATCTCTCTCATATGTATCTATCTATCTCTCTCATATGTATCTATCTATCTCTCTCATATGTATCTATCTATCTCTCTCATATGTATCTATCTATCTCTCTCATATCTATCTATCTCTCTCATATGTATCTATCTATCTCTCTCATATGTATCTATCTATCTCTCTCATATGTATCTATCTCTCTCATATGTATCTATCTCTCTCATATGTATCTATCTATCTATCTCTCTCATATGTATCTATCTATCTATCTATCTCTCTCATATGTATCTATCTATCTCTCTCATATGTATCTATCTATCTATCTCTCTCATATGTATCTATCTATCTATCTATCTATCTCTCTCATATGTATCTATCTATCTCGTATGTATGTATATATCTATCTATCTCATGTGTAATTAATTGTGAGCTCTGCAAATGCATCACTCATCCATTTAAACTGAGTAACAATTGTGCTGGCAGGATTCATGGAAAGGTGAGTACTTTACTCTGTCTGTCTATCTCATATCTATCTGTCTATCTATCTCGTATCTATCTCATTTATCTATTTCATATTTATTTATCTAAGATTTCTCTTTTATCTGCCTCAACTATCTATCTCTGTTCCATCTGCCTCAATATTCCTATAACTCTCTAATATCTATATCAGATCTCCCTTTCATCTGCCTCCATATTTCTTTAACTATATCTCATATCTATACATATCTATCAACTATTTCTTTCTTTCTGTCTCTTTCTCTCTCATAGCTATGTAATATTTCTATGTCTCCCTATCTCATATATATATGTACATTTACATCCTTTTTTTGTATCTATCCATCTCAGATCTATCTTTAGCCTAATATCTATCATATCTGTCTCTTTCTACATCTCTCCTTCTCATATATATATATATATATATATATATATATATATATATATATATATATATATATATAGAGAGAGAGAGAGGAGAGTTATATAAATATTGAGGCAGATGGAAGGGAGATCTGATCTAGATATTCGGATAAATCTACACAGATCTGAAATATATATATAGAATTTATCTATTCAGATCTGTGTATATTTATCTGAATATCCTATCTCTCCTTCTTCCTCTCTTGTCTACCTCAATATTTCAAGCTCTCTCCTTCTCATATATATATACACATCTCGTATCTTTCCATTTCAGATCTATCTTTATTTATCTGAATATCCATCCTATCTCCTCTCCCTCTCCTGTCTACCTCCATATTTCTATCTCTCTCTATCTGCTATCTATACATGTATATATTGCGCCTCTCTCTATCCAGGGACCTTTCTTAGCTGTGTTGAATGAGTTAATAATTATCTATCCAATTTAGCTAATCATAATTTCTAATCACACTGTCTTCCAAACTCCTGCTCTAAATGGGGGTTGTAATTATCCATGTATCAGCAGGATCTGTTCTCCTTTTGTCTCATTGTCCGTAGACGTTGGTTGCTGCAATCTGTACCATATTTACTTCCCCTGGAGGGTATATTGTGGCCATAAATAAGTGATAATCATAATATTGTTATTATAAGTCTTGCCCTAGAAGTGTGTAAACCTATGTCTATGTATCGCCTTTGTAAAGTCTAGTTCTGGAAGGGTAAATCATGAATGTACAGTAGATGCTGTCTGAGTAGATAGTTAATCTTTTTAGAATAAGAGTTTGCAAACCTCATAGATCCAGGGTTTGCAGGATTTCTGTTTGCATAGAATGATGTATAGGTGATGATTACTCCACTCAGGGCAGGAGTTTGATACCCCCCCCCTCCCCTCCACCATCCTAAGTGGTGATGATATAAATAATTTCCAGCAAAGCTGTAACTGGGAAGGGTTTGTTAACTTACGAAAACCTGATATCAGATCAACCAGCCTAGGTACCAGTCAGTCAACCAGCCTAGGTACCAGTCAGTCAGTCAACCAGCCTAGGTACCAGTCAGTCAGTCAACCAGCCTAGGTACCAGTCAGTCAGTCAGTCAACCAGCATAGGTACCAGTCAGTCAGTCAGTCGACCAGCCTAGGTACCAGTCAGTCAGTCAGTCGACCAGCCTAGGTACCAGTCAGTCAGTCAGTCGACCAGCCTAGGTACCAGTTTAGTCCTGTCGACCAGCCTAGGTACCAGTCAGTCAGTCAGTCGACCACCTAGTACCAGTCAGTCAGTCAGTCGACCACTAGGTACCAGTCAGTCAGTTTGACCAGCTAGGTACCAGTTCAGTCAGTCGACCAGCCTAGGTACCAGTCAGTCAGTCAGTCGACCAGCCTAGGTACCAGTCAGTCAGTCAGTCAGTCGACCAGCCTAGGTACCAGTCAGTCAGTCAGTCAGTCGACCAGCCTAGGTACCAGTCAGTCAGTCGACCAGCCTAGGTACCAGTCAGTCAGTCAGTCAGTCGGTCGGTCGGTCGACCAGCCTAGGTACCAGTTAGTCAGTCGGTCGGTCGGTCGACCAGCCTATGTACCAGTCAGTCAGTCAGTCAACCAGCCTAGGTACCAGCCTAGGTACCAGTCAGTCAGACAGTAAGTAAACCAACCTAGGTAACAGTCAGACAGTCAGTCAGTCGACCAGCCTAGGTACCGGTCAGTCAGTCAGTCAGGCGACCAGCCTAGGTGTCGGTCAGTCGGTCGGTCAGTGATCGATTTAGGTATCGACTGAGTGATCAATCTGCCATGCGATTTGTAACCTTATGCTTCTAAAATTGTAACTAATTGTGGCTGGATGGAATAAACGGTTGCACCTGTTTTTTCTAATGTATACAGCTCCTATGCAGACCTATGTGTGTCTATGGTTACACACCACAAACAATCCCTGTGTAGTGCGGTGGTCCGGTCATGTGCTGGTGCCTTCCATTTGACAGAACTAGAAGGGGCAGATGGAAGAAAGTGATCAGAATACACAGGGTTGATTTGTCATCTGGAATCGCAGAGACACAAGGGTCTGCATCAGGGCTGCATGCACAGAACGGTGGGAGATTTTTAATCAAGACTATCTCAAAAGCTGATTCAAGGGGTTTGAGATCCAAAATAAAAATTGACGAAAGGGGCAAACTGCTAGGGTGCGTTTACCCGGCAAAGGCCAAATACCGGTTGGGAAATCCTGACCGGTATTTTTGTCTTTTTTTGGCACACAGCGGGGGAGGGGGGGACGCGGCTTTAGTCAGTGGTTTGCAGATTCAATCCCTACCTCTTCAGACCCACATGTTCATGTTCTGCCTGAAAACCGGGCGCAAGGATGAACATGTTCTAACGCTTTCATTATGCCGGCGGTGTCAAAAAACGTCCAGTGGAAAATCCGTGCTGCGGGGACAAGCCCTTATTCGCCTGATACGTCCCCATTGCTCCGGTGCTGTGCTTCCTGCTGGTTCTTGTTTACTTTGTGGTGACCATGATGTCCTATATACCTACCCAACCTCTGGGGCCGTTCATTGGTGCAAGACTGATGAGGCCAGTGATTGGGCCTGCCATTTGTGCAGCAAAGCTAAGAAGGCCCAGCAGGTGGGACTGGGGCGGTGGAGGGTTAGCAGGTGAGCAAGGTTCTTCTATGGCATTGTCCCCAATTTTTTTTTTTTCAGAACTTGGAAAATCCCTTTTAATATATATATATATATTTTTATATTAACACGCATTGGAGCAGTAACATGTATACACACAGATGTATATTTAATAATGAGATTGCCATGGTCTGTGCTGTCTGCAGGATTTTGGGGCACTCCTCCCCTATAGCTGTCACCCTCTGGTGCTCTGTCTCTGACACATTGAGTAGAATGCCCTCTACAGACACAGGATCAGGTTGCAGCCTTTTCTTTAATCATAGAAGGGACTTTTTCCACTCATCACTCACTACAGTTCATCAACTTCTGCCCCCGCCGCCTCCCCCCATCCTGGAAATTAATAGTAACCTCTGGGCTCTCCATTTGGAAACAACAGATATCATGTATTTGAGTGTTTTGCTCTAGATACAGGTGTCACTGTCGGAATATCCTGACTCTTCTCACAAGTGTCCGGCCTTTAAGTTCTGTTCCGATCCATATTCATTTGCAGATTTAAGTCGTTGCTGATTTTATTTTAGTCTAAGAATAAAGAATAGGAGTAAATAATTGATGGTGTTTGTATCCAGTACGTCACAGTCTGGTGCTGAACCTGTACAGGGTGATTCAATGGGGAGAGGTTCAGGTCTTTTCACAAATCTGTAATCCCCTTTGTAGTCAGTGCACCTGGGTTATGTAATGAATAATGATCATCACCTCACAGTGCACTATATGGCGGTGCAAATAGTCGTAAATTCACCTGCAGCTTACAGATGGCGACATGAATGGACCTGAATGCCATTGTTTGTTCCCAGCTAAGGCAACATAAATCTGTATTGTGACGTCAATATAGGCTCAGACTGGCCCACAGGTGAGCAGGGGGTGGGTCCCTAGGCATGGTTGACCCTTAGGCATAGGGGGCACGGGGCTGCATTACAGGGAGAAAGGCAAAAAAGAAAGAGGCAAGTATGTAGAGCAAGGGGAACCCCCATTGGGCCTGAGTCTGGCCACGGTGGGCCCTGGCTTCAGCAGACATTTGGTTGCTTTTCAGAGAAAAAGGTAGGGTGCGTTCACGCGGCAAAGACAACATACCGGTTGGATCTTCCGGCCGGTATTTGGTCTTTTTTTGGCACGCAGGGGGGCGGCTTTTGTCCCGTGGTTTGCAGATTCAAGCCGTCCCCACATGTTCATGTTCTGCCCGAAAACCATGCGGAAGAATGAACATGTTCTAAGTTTTTCGTTACGCCGGCGGTGTCAAAACCGACCGGTGGAAAATCCATTCAGTGGGGACTGCTGCAAGGATTTTCTATTTCAATCAATGTAAAAGGTTGACAGTCGGTTTTCAAATCCGAAAGTCTTCTGTAATACTGAAAAACCTGCCGTGGGGACAGAAAGCAAGGGGCATGTGCAGTCATATACTGTAGTTGTAGGGTGGACCCCAAGAATCGCCTCCACTGCTGGGGCCCCAGATATGCCACACTTTACCCCTCGTCACTCCTCTAGGCTAGCAATACATATATATTGGTTAGCCGATCCCAGCAGTTTTGGCTGGAGTGCATCTAATTTATAAGGTTTTACATGTTCTGACCAATTTCTGTTCAATCAGATGAATATAGGTCTATACCACGGGTGTCAAACTGCGGCTCTCCAGCTGTCGGGAAACTACAGCTCCCATCATGCCCACTGTTATAGATTATACAAATGCATGATGGGAGTTGTAGTTTCCCAACAGCTGGAGGGCCACTTCTAATTTTTTACCCCTTATGCAACAGATTTTGAAAGTTGCGGCCAAGAGGTGAAGAAATAGGTGCCAAATATACAAGGAGATTCACTTGAGCCCGTGTATACCCTGTTAGAGTAGATCCCATGGAGCTTCAGAGCAGCAGTGATTGGGGATCTCGAGGTAAGTATAACTTTTTTTTTTTTTTTTTTTTACCCGTTGTATTGAACAATAATCTTTCTTTGCTGTAGGCAATGTTCACACGGCTTATTTGGGCGCGGATTGGAGCCATACTGCGTGCCGGATTTGCGCTGCAGTACGGCTCCAATCCGTCCCAGTAACTACGGTAATCCACAGCTCTCATAGAGAACTATGGATTCCATCTCTCCAAGTGAATTATTTACGGTGCGTACGCGCCGTAGATAATGACAGTCTATGGGGCCGGCGAGCTGCCTGCACGGCTGCCGGCGTAATTGCGGGGCGAAATACGTCCCCGAAATTACGCCGGCATTAAGCCGTGTGAACCAGGCCATAAGGGTAAGTTCACACGGTGTCTTGGATCCATTTATGAATGTATGCTTGGATCCGTGTTTCGGACCCAAACACGCATCTAACAATGTGCAGTGTGATTTCCATTGCTTTATATGTGAAACACGTATCAGTGTTCAGACGAGTGATCACCGCTGCGTGTTTTACTTGCGTCTTTCTGATGCGTCTTTTGGATCCGTTCAAAAAATAGTCATGTCAATTCTTGATCTGTTTGATGCAGCAGACGCCCTGTTATAAACTATAGGGTGCAATCCTGCTGCAGCAAACACGCACGTGCATATTGGATGTTTTTAGGATACGATTTGCGCAGGACTTTGAATGCGTTTTTCAGAACCAAAAACTGATCCAACACGGCGTGTGAACATACCCTAAGACCTCTATTTCAGGTCCCTAAGTTGTGGACGCTACTGCAGACTTTATATACTAATCAAGAATGTAGAAACTGTAGGTACGCCCACACTACAAATGCCAAAATACTCATTGGATTCCGAATGCTAAAACCGCGTTGTCCCAGGAATATTTGAATGCGGTTTTTAATGTGGATTGTTATTTTTTTTTCTCCTGCTAGATTTACAGTCAGGAAACAAGTCCCATTCATCTCTATGGGGCTTGGACGTGGATAAGACATAGAAGTGGTGGGGATACGTTTGTTGACCTAAAATACGGCTGATTATTAAACAGGTTTTAAATGTTTGAAAAAATGGCGTTTGAAATGTTTGAAATCCGACCTCAAGAAAATTTGAGTCGTGTGGACTGCAATTCGGAGGTCGATGGGAATGGTTCACAGTCGAATTTTTATGGTTTTTAGAACTCGGATCCGCCTGCAAATCATTTGCATCTGAGTGAGCCCTACTGGAACATTTCTGCCTCCTCTTGAGGGTAATGGGCACCTAAGACTATGGCTACACAGCACAGGCTTTTCAACTGATTTATTGCGGATTCGGTATTTAGAATCTGCTGAAAATCCGACTGTAGCCAGCGCTGTGTAGACTTCAATAGAAAATCCCAGGGCTGTGGAGTCGGCAAGCCAAAGCCCCGACTCCTCAATTTCCTAAACCTCTGACTCCTGACTCCCTCATACATGGCGCATGTTTAAGTGATAACTTTACTGTGGTAAAATGGTAACATCAGGCTGTTTATCACTTTATGATACAATAATCAAGCTATTTAGGTAGAACAGACACTGACAAGCAAAAGGGTAACAATGTTTTGATCTTTTGAACACTTGTGGGTAGAGTTGAAGAAAAAGCTGTATTTGTATCCAAGTCCAGTCTGCACCAACATTGGGAATGTGTAGAAGAGACCTGGGATCAGATTTTGGTCAAGATGTGCTTGAATCTGATTCAGAGCCCAGAAGGATTCAGGCAGTATTGAAAACCAAAGGTGGATTTCCCAAATACTAACAAAATAATAAAAATTAACATTTTGATTTTTAGGAGGAAAACATTAACAATGCATTTACATGACAGGAATCTGCAGAACTAAGCAGATGCTCAATACTTGCAAGTCAAATTTATGTATAAGATAGATAAGATGACTGTATATAAAATTACAGTAGCCTCATGTGCAAAGCTGTAGTGGATGGTGAGGGATGGAGCCTGAAAGTCACAAGTTCAAAACATTGTTACCCTTTTGCGTGTCAGTGTAAAATATATTTATTGGATATGACTTTAGAACACAAAAAAATTGTAAATATGTAAAACACTGCAGGAACATTCGTGGAGTCTCTGAATTTGTTCTGAGAAATAGTATCGCCTCCATCAGATCCTGCATACATGACCTCATATCTGATCTCATTATTTCCAGGCTAGAGAACGGCCTCTCTACACTAACTTGGGTTGGGGGCAAAGCGGTGACCACAGGGGGAACATCTCTAACAATGTCAGGGTATAAAGGAATTGCCTCAGCCACAGTCAGTTTTGATGAATGGTTGATCTTCTACTTCTTTGACAACAGGTGAAAAATTTTGCTGGAACCTGGGAGCAGAATCTTTTCCCCTGGAGCAGGCAAAGCGCTGCCCCATGTCATCAATTACACTCCTCATGTGATGAGGCTGAAGATATGGAGCAGTTTGCCTGGCGGACCTATTTCTCTGCTCTTTGCATCAAACTAACTGGACCAACTTATTATATATTTTGGGAGTCGGAGTCAGTCCATTTTATGACGACTCCGACTCCTGCAAAATAGTCACCGACACCGACGCCACAGCCCTGGAAAATCCATGCTTTAGTCTACACAGCACAGGTTTTCTACTGAAGCTATCGTCTGTCCAGCAGAAGACAGAACATGTTCTATCTTCCGCTGGATACCCGTAGCCTCGATGTAGGGGGCTGGTGGCAATCTGGAATCCGACAGTGTTTTTTTGCTCAAAAACCACGGTGCGGCAAATTTAAAATACCATTGGATTAGCTGTGTAGACATAACCTAACTCTTATGACACATTGTTAAAATTGTGGTGCTCTACAGCCTACTTGCCAACTTTTGGAAGTGGCCTTCAGGGAGATTTTGAATTGCAGCTTGTCGCCTTGATGGTTTGAGTGGGCCACACCCACATGACACGCCCTCTTTTGCACAAAGCTTTACCCCCTTGTCACATCTGTGTAACAACTTTGGAAGAAAGCTTTACTGGACGTTGTATCTCCTAACCAGCATCCAAGCTGGGTAACAGCACAATCAGCTTTCCTTCAGAGCCGAGCTACAATGTGGTCCCTCTGCACCAAGTGATGTCAGGGCGGCGTCTCATGATTCTTTACCCTGGCACAAACACTATATACAGAGCAACCCACAGCCAGTAAGAAAGTCCTCAGATGTATAAAGTGGTTTAGCTGCCATATAGGCTTAGGCTGAAACTGACCAAACATTGTCAACTTGTGACTATGTTTGGCCCCTTTTCAGCCATATACGCTGCACTAGTGTATATAGTGCGCGGCTCGTTTTTGGAGTGTTTTTCGGCACGGTTTTTGCCCTGGCTATTGATTGGTATGGGAGGAAACCTCGTCCAAAACCTCATTAAAGGGGTTTTGCCAAGAAGTGAGCTCCTCACCTAACAGGCTGATACTCCCCTCTTGAGGCTTGAAAAAGGGGCGTTGTGTTTCTGTGTTTAAAAAAAACAAGTACCTCCCCTGTGATGTCATCGCTCCACCTCCCATGCACGCTCCTGATATTCAGTCTCTGTACTTGAGCAAACATGTTATTTGGCTAATCCACAGGGGATAACTGTATTGTGCACAAGTTTCTCCCTCTTATCTGCTCAGAAGAGAAGATAAACTCTCAGCAGACAGCAACTTTCATATGTTCACGAACTGGTGCAGGGGGGGGGGGGGAGAGGAGGGCTGTGCAGGGGGCGTCTGCATGTTTACTCAGATAATTACAATACAACCATTGGATTCTCTATACACAAGACACATGATCTTTTCTCCCCAGTCCCTTCAAAGCTTGTTCATGTTCCCTGCCATCAGATAAGAAGTGCAAACAACGCAAGTGCGGCCAGATCAGCGCCTGGTCGTTTCTAATGTAAACTGTCAGGAAACTAAGGGCATCTTAGTCAGGCTGCAGCTCTCGAGGCTTCACTTTTTTTAATGACATATATTTAGAAAAGTGATTAAATACCCATTTTGGAGGATCCCACGTCAACATACATCGTGGCAAAACCCCTTTAAAACCTCATTAAAAACATTTTCTGAAGAAGCGCGTTTCAGGCGAGGTTTTGATGCTATTTTAAACACTGAAAAGTCCGTGTCCAAACAGCATCCAAACAAGCTGTGTGAACATAGCCTAATAGAAATGCCAAAGAATCTAAAAGTTACCAGTACTTGACATGGCCGGTACAAATAGAATACCGGCACTGGCAGTAAAACCGTCCCTGGCGGTGGTTTACCAGATTGATGGCAAACCTACCATAGCAGGAGATTTACCAACTCTTCAGGGAGATCGGGAGGACTCCCCCTTTTCAGGGAGTCTCCCAGATGATCAGGGAGTGTTGGTAAGTGTGCTCTACAGTGAGGCTTACAGTGCTGTAGAAAGTCATATTTACGGTTATTTGGGAGTTAAATTTTGTTCTCTATGCATTAAAAACCTTATACTGTATATACCTCTCGTATGGTTTTTGGCGCCATTTTTTGGATTTGGTCGTTGGTGCATTTTCCAACCACTTTGCTTAGTATCCAAGTTGGCAGCAGCATTGTTTGGAAACGGTGCAGGATACTCAAGAAAGTCGTCTTCTCTTTTTTTGGCCCGTTTGTGGTTCCTCAAGCTATAAACACGTTTCTAGGACGCTTATGGGAATTTTACAGAATCGCTTTTATTACAAGTTGGCTGCATTATACCTTGAGTTTTTTCTTTAAGGAAGGTATTTACTGTTTGGCCCGACCTATAAGGAGGGTGTGTGTGTTCCTGTTGTGTCTTGTGTCATGTCTTATTAGCACAGTGGCAGGGAGTTTACCTTGAATAATTCCTGGTACTCGAAATGTGTGTTGTTCTTGTGTTTCTTTGTGGTTTTCTCTGTGTAGGTCTTGACATTTCAAACCTCACCCATAATAGGAGCGATGAGCCTGTCGACACTTCATCCTTTCTTCAATGTCTATAGAAAGTCACTAAAGGATCAAGTCATAGGTTATAGCATTGACCTCTAACCCTTAGACCTCCACCTGTTCGAAAACTGACAATTCTTCAGACATCAAAGCCCAGATCACCGAGCATTCCTTGCTGACTCTGTGTCTGCACAGATCTTACTCTGGTGATTTGTATTCTGGGAAGTGTCCACTTTATACCAGGTGCTGTACAGTCATCCGATGTTGGGATAACTAACTGCTCAGCAGAGCTGTTTAGGGTGTGTGTTGACAGATTGTCAACTATTTGAAATAAAGAACAGCAGAATATAGAGCGCAGCTCTGGAGTATAATACAGGATGTAACTCAGGATCAGGACAGGATAAGTAATGTATGTACAGTGACTGCACCAGCAGAATATAGAGCGCAGCTCTGGAGTATAATACAGGATGTAACTCAGGATCAGGACAGGATAAGTAATGTAATGTTTATACACAGTGATTGCACCAGCAGAATAGTGAGTGCAGCTCTGGAGTATAATACAGGATGTAACTCAGGATCAGTACAGGATAAGTAATGTATGTACACAATGACTGCACCAGCAGAATAGTGAGTGCAGCTCTGGAGTATAATACAGGATGTAACTCAGGATAAGTAATGTATGTACACAGTGGCTGCATCGGCAGAATAGTGAGTGCAGCTCTGGGGTATAATACAGGATGTAACTCAGGATCAGTACAGGATAAGTAATATAATGTATGTACACAGGGACTGCACTAGCAGAATAGTGAGTGCAGCTCTGGGGTATAATACAGGATGTAACTCAGGATCAGTACAGGATAAGTAATGTATCTACACAGTGACTGCACCAGCAGAATAGTGAGTGCAGCTCTGGAGGATAATACAGGATGTAACTCAGGATCAGTACAGGATAAGTAATGTATGTACACAGTGACTGCACCAGCAGAATAGTGAGTGCAGCTCTGGAGTATAATACAGGATGTAATTCAGGATCAGTACAGGATAAGTAATGTATGTACACAGTGACGGCACCAGCAGAATAGTGAGTGCAGCTCTGGAGGATAATACAGGATGTAACTCTGGATCAGTACAGGATAAGTAATGCATGTACACAGTGGCTGCACCAGCAGAATAGTGAGTGCAGCTCTGGAGGATAATACAGGATGTAACTCAGAATCACTAATTATTTTTTAGACTGGGGTTTGTCGATGGGCCAGATGTATGAAAGTTGCGGCACCGGTTTGTTTTCTGGTGTAGGTTACAAAGAAACTAATGGCGTGCGCCGTATTTGACATATCCTAAAGCATTTGCGCCAATAAGAACTAGTCTGTCTGAAAAGACTGACACTTTTGTCTGTGTCACTCTTTAGGGAGCGCGTCTATGCCAATTCATACGATATGACACATTTATGTAGCTCTCATGCCATTTCCAAGGTGGCGCGGCTAAAACACTTTTGGCGCACAGCAGTTTGTCTTAAGACATGACACTTTCAAACATAAATATCAACTCCACTTTGGCGCGGGACTACTTCAGACACTTTCCACAAGGACACTTCATACACCTGGGCCAGTGTATGGCCCCGCAGGGTATCGCATGCAGAACCCTAGCTGTGCCGCTCTTGCCCCCTCCTCCTCATCTTCATCAGTCCTGCAGTACTGTACATAAGTAACAGAGTTCCTGGCAGCTGTCCGGTCCCATTCATGTTCCTCTGACTGATGAGAGGCTGGGATCTTGCACTTACATGTATTAATGATAATTTTGGGGATTTACAGATTTTCCAAATTGCTTTTTCAGATGTGTCCAGACGATTAACAGTGATGTAAATGACATTAGCTCGCTTTAACCAGTGACTTGCTCTTTGACTGGTGTCTGTAGATTAGTTTGGGACAGTTTTTTGTATGATTCAGGTCTTCGGTACCATGGAGCGGAGCAAAGACGACTGTCAGTGCTTTCTTATTTCTTTGACTATTGTTAACTACATGAGCTACTTAGAAAGTCATGAGCTCACTAATAAAATCACCCTTCATCGGCCTTGCTGTCCTGTAAGGCTAGGTTCACACGGCTTAACTGCGGGACGTAATTACGCCCCGCAATTACGCCGTGGGGGCGGGGGAGTGAGCGGGGGGCCGGCACTTCGAATCATTATTAGCGGCGCGTATACGCCGCTAGAAAGTGACCTGTCCATTATCTCCCCCCTCGGCGTATTCGCCGAGCAGGGAGAGGAGACGTAATCCATAGGTCTCTATGAGAACTGTGGATTACCGTAATGAATGGGCCGTTTTCAGCCCGTAATAGGCGTACTCTGGCGCGTAATTACGGACCGAAATACGTCCTGGTTTAAGCCGTGTGAACATGGCCTAAGGTGAATAAAATCGAGTTTTATGAGCTCTTAAAATTTACAGCATCCAGTGCCGAAGTGCGCAAATTACGGCTGTAATATGTCCCAGTCATTACGGTAATCCACAGTTCTCAAACTATGGATTACGTCTCCTCTCCTTGCTCGGCGAATCCGCCGCGGGGGGAGATAAGTGACATGTGAATTACTAGCGGCGTATACGCGCCGCTGGTAATGCAAGTCAATGGGCCGGGCCCCCCCCTCCCGCTCCCGCTACGCCCCCATCCACACGGCGTAATTGCGGGGCATAATTACGTCCCGTAGTTAAGCTGTGTGAACATAGCCTTAGGAAACTTTAGGCTATGTCTTCACTGCACTGGTTTCTCGTGGGATTCAGTATTTAGAATCCATGAAAAATCTGACTGTAACCATTGCCCATAGACTGCAATAGAAAATCTGAGCTGTAGTCTACACAGTACGGATTTTCTATTGTCAGATTTCTAAACTGTTGGATTCCACCCAAATATAGAACATGTTCTATCTTCCGGCGGATTCTAGTACAGTTCTATGCACCGGGCTGGACGAAATCCGACTGTGGTTTTTGGCCACAAACAGTGGTATGTCAATGTTAAAATACCATCAGATTTCAGTGAACACATAGCCTTACATTGTGCCTGGCATCAGGTTGGAAAGGACTCTTTGGAGGAGGACTGGGAGTAGAACCAGGGGCGTAATTATAGGGGGTGCAGAGGTTGCAGTCGCTACCGGGCCCTGCCTCCTGAGGGGGCCCAGAAGCCCTTCTGCCACATAAGGAGACACCAGCATTGTAAATGGCACGTGGCAGCGGGGGGACCCATTTCACTTTTTGCACTAGGGCCCAGGAGCTTCAAGTAACGCCTCTGAGTAGAACCTTGTCTCCAATACGTACAGTTATGGAAACTCCCGCTGGTGCTGATTGGCTGAGAGCATCTAACTGACAGCAGCTATGCTCCTCCCCAATGTTCATTTCAGCTGAATGCTAGGCACAGTCTAGCCCCTAAACTATAGTCCTCTGTAGTAGGTATACAAATGTTTTATGTTTCCCTAAATATCCATATGGCTTATTAAAGGGGTTGTCTCACTACATTGATTCATCTTACCTCAGTCCTGTTTTCTTGGTTTCATTTTGAATTCAGGGGCGTGTTTAATGGCTTCCACTAGGCTGCAGTAGAAGCCAGGTCTGTAGCTATAGCAACCAGTGCTGGCAGCCTATCAGGAGAGATCAAACAGGTCTGTAGCTATAGCGACCTGAAGAGCTGATGCAGCCCATACAAGAGGGGATATCTAGGAATAGGTAGGACATTGGTAAAGGACACATATTGCAAAGTGACTTGATTTTGCAAGATCTTTAACATAAAAAGCAGCAATCCTTGTAGTGAGACAACCCCTTTAACCATGTAGAATAAGGATTTTGTCTTATTGGGTTCTACTTTGTCTTCAATATATATGTGTTCTCTTTTTCAGCTTCTTCCCATGGTTCTTTAGCGTGAACTGAAACACTGGAATCAAACGAGGGTTAAACCAAGAGACAAATCATGACCCATATTCCGATTGATAAATCAAATCTGCCTCGGGTCAATGAAGGTTAGTGCCTGCTAAGGATTACGCTGAATTTTTTTCTCTTGGCTATATCAAACATCCAGTAAAAAATTATTTTGTGGAATAAACCAATATTAATGACCTTAGTTTAACGAGGGGTCTGGAATTGAGATGAATGGTGTGTGCGTATGCCCGTTTGTGCATGCATTTTTTTTTTTTCTTTTCTACAGTCTTACTCCATTCACACCCAAAGCTGCTATCACACATTTGTTATTTGCCCTTAGAAGCAGATAGCTGTTGAGCAGTTGTAACCGGCCGATATAGTCTTATGTATAGGACTGCCGTTTGAGCTCATTCAGTATACTGTACTGGTGGCTGGAAACCAGCAGCATTCTGGACGCAGCTTTGGATGTAGATAGAGAAGTATAAAGGAACAAGTAAAGTTCCTTTAAAGGGGTTGTCTCACTACATTGATTCATCTTACCTCAGTCCTGTTAGCTTAGTTTCACTTTGAATTCAGGGGCGTGTTTACTGGCTTCCACTAGGCTGCAGCAGAAGCCAGGTCTGTAGCTATAGCAACCAGTGCTGGCAGCCTATCAGGAGAGATCAAACAGGTCTGTAGCTATGGCGACCTGAGGAGCTGATGCAGCCCATACAAGAGGGGATATCTAGGAATAGGTAGGACATTGGTAATGGACATATATTGCATAGTGACTTGTTTTTGCAAGATCTTTAACATAAAAAGCAGCAATCCTTGTAGTGAGACGACCCCTTTAAAACATGCACATTGATTTGTCCTATACATTTACTGACTGCACTGTTGGCCCCTGTTGAGGTCTTCTCCCCTCCTGCTATAGAGGTGCACACCCCACCTATGTGTATCCTCAGTCTCTGTCTTTTGTCATTGAGAAGATGCAGAACTCTAATCCTCCATCTCTTGTGCTTCTCCCCTCCCTTCCACCGTGGCGCTCGGATTTATGGCCGGCACTAGTGGAACGCTTGACCTTATGTGATGTATGTGTGAAATGCGTCACCATGCCAAGTCTATTTTGTGTGAAATATTTTTGCTGTGCTGTATAACTGCAGGGTTTGTGATCACATGAATCTGTTGCTCGCATACCAATCCGTCTATGGTGGAAAGGTAAATTGGATGGTGCGCCATAATTATCATATTACACCAGGGGCATAGCTAAAGGCTCATGGGCCCTGGTGCAAAGCTTCAGCTTGGGGCCCCCTCCCCTCAGGCAGCTGCTTTTCACGGCTGTGAACCACTACTTTTTTTTTATATTAGGGGCGACATGTCCCACTAAGGATGCGCCATTTTTTTGGGGTATATTTTGTGTCAATAAACTGACGCCCTATTCTCTTTATAAATGAACTGTCATACACCAAAACTAGGCGCAACACATTTGAATGCACCTAAAGTAGGCGCATCAAATATGCTAGCAATGATATGCTATGCGCCTACATTATGCTATGCGCCTTCATTATGCTATGCGCCTACATTATGTTATGCGCCTGGGTTAGGCGCATCAATTATACTATACAAGGTAGACCAGACGCCAGATTTTTGACAGGTTCATTCTTTCAGGTGCACTTTACACTCCTCTAATGCGCCTCCTTCAAACTGGCGTGGAGTGCCTCTTTTCTGTCATGTCACCCTAATTTCCTAATCGGTGCAGTGTGCCACGTAAAATAATTTCTACTTAATAATTGTACCAAATAAAAAAAAAAATAAAAAAAGCAACTTCACACCCATTATACACCTGCTTTTACAGGCCCCATCTCCCCTGAAAAAAATCATATCTGCCACTTTAAAATGCTTAGGGTATGTTCACACGGCGCGTTGGATCTGTGTTGGGATATGTTTTTAGGTGCGTGTTTGGATCTGTGTTTCGGACCCTAAACGGACCCAAATACATCTAACAATGTGCAGTGTGATTTTCATTGCTTTCAACAGTTACATTGCCTGCGGCCTGTTCGCTCCACCATTGCTGTGAAACAAGGGGGCGGTACCTGCCAACGGCGGCGGGCCCCCCCTTGCCTTACAGACTGGCTGGGTCCCATACGGCTGTACTGCTCGTACTGCCCTAACGGCGGCCCTGCCAAGGAATGATCTAAGGGTATATTTACATGGCGTTTTTTGGATCCGTGTTGGATCGCTGCGTCGATCGGATCTAAAACAGATCCAACACCTACCCAAACACGCAGCCGCGTGTTGGATGCAGCAGCATCGCACCCTAACATTTTAAATAGGACTCCTGTCAATTCTTGGAACAGATCCAAAAGACGCAGTGAGACACGCATCAGAGATCACTCGCGTGAACTCCGATGCATGTCTCCTATTAAAAGCAATGTAAAATCACATTGCTATTTGTCAGCTGTGTGTTTGGGTTTGTTTGGGGACCGACAGACGGATCCAAACACGCAGCTCAAAAGCGTATATGTTACACGGACAAAACAAACGCTGTGTGAGCATACCCTAACAGTCCGCACATTGGACCAGATGTATGAAAATTACTGCGCCAGAATTCTGGCACAATTTGTGCCAAAAATAATAGCGTACATGCTTTATACCACATTAATGATGTGTTTTTAGACAGTTCCTAGACACTTAAGCACCTTGACCGACAATAGGGTGTGGCATATGCCAAATGGGTGTGGTTTTCAGGAAAGGGGTGTGGCTTAGCATGTGATGCCAGGAGCCAAAAATGTGCCAGAATTTGGGTGCAGCTAGTGTTATAAGGTAAGCCAATTTGACAATGGTGTAAGGTTAGACTAGACCGTTTTAACTTGCACAAGATGTATGAACACTGTGATTGTAAGACTGTCTAATATAACTTTAAACTCTCTTAGAGATGGACACTATTGATAAATCTTCTGTATCTTCTTGCTGCATGGTTGGGTTTTTGTCACCAAGCAATCTAACTACAGCTATGTGGTGAGGAAGGGGCTCAGGGGCCCGGTCAGTGCACCCAATTGACCCCTGTAGCTACGCCACAGTATCACACTATTTTCTCTCCAGATTTCCCCTCGACTACTCAGCCACAATATAACATTACATATAGCTTTCATTAGGTATTTGCTAGGGGAGGTAGGCAGAGTGATCACTGCTTGCTGTTCAGGAGTCTGAGAGAGTTGGGTGACAATTCTTGTAGTATATGGAATGGCAATATTTGGGCAGCTTGTGCAATATTCTTCTCTTTGAGTTTGGGATTATCCTGGTTTAATTTTTTTTTTTTCCTCTGAAACAGCGCCCCTCTTGGTTTTTTGGCTGTGTCAGATACTGCAGCTCACCTCCATTCAGCTAAATGGGGAAGTCCTGCAATAATGTTAATCATCAAGCAATAAGTTATGAACGATAGACGGGTATATTGCTTGACAGCACGGTTTCTCATTACTAGCGCTGTTTCTTTTCCTCCGATCTCAGTTATTCTGCACATGAACAGATCTGTTCTTTGGACGCTTCCGGGTCAATGTTGCTGGGATGGAAATAGTGCTCATAATGAGAAACCATGCTGGTAAGCAATCTACCTGTCTATTGTTCTTAACTTCTTGTTTGATGATAAATTAAAGGGGTTGTCTCACTACATTGATTCATCTTACCTCGGTCCTGTTTTCTTGCTTTCACTTTTTTGAATTCAGGGGCATGTTTACTGGCTTCTAGTAGGCTGCAATAGAAGCTAGGTCTGTAGCTATAGCAACCAGTGCTGGCAGCCTATCGGGAGAGATTGAACAGGTCTGTAGTTATTGCGACCTGAGGAGCTGATGCAGCTCATACAAGAGGGGATATCTAGGGATAGGTAGGACACTGTTAATGGGCACATATTGCAAAGTGACTTGTTTTTGCAAGATTAAAAGCAATCCTTGTAGTGAGACAACCCCTTTAAAGCTTAGTTATATATGAATTGTTAAACCTGACTTTACCATTCGCTATGACTAAGGACAAATGATGATGCCCGAAAGGCGTAAGCGGTCCTGTCTCTGAGAATCCCCTGTTCCACCTCTAGGTATTGGCTTATTGCCATCTTGTCTGTGATGTTTTTAAGGAATTTTGTATTAAAAATTGCGGATTTTTAATCGTGACTCTGGAACCGCTGTGCTGGATTATCTACTAGTGCAATATGTGGCCTTGCGCTTGCTTGGAGCGGCATTTGTGCACTGGCATATCCAGAGCAAACACACATGGTAAACTGGGTCACAGAATTTTTTTGCAGTTTTGTGGTGAGCTATCATGCTAGCAAGTAGGGAAATTTGTGAAGTTGCTATTGATGTATCAAGCACACAGAGCATTGCCTGGGATGGATACAATTGTTTTCGCTGAAAGCAGGACTAGCTATGTATAGGTTTGCAGCCTCAATAAAAGTGTTATTCACTGACAGCAAGCAAACATCTTGAAGGGACTGAAACACAAAGACTGGGGGATAAAAATATAAAGTTCTACTGGCCTCCCTGTCTCCTGCAGCTCCAGAGCGCCCCAGGATCCTCTCCTCTGGGCTTCCAGGGTCTTGTGCTGACCGTGAGCATTTCCTATGTTTTGGAATGAGACCCTGGAAGTGCAGAGGAGCAGATCCTGGGGGACAGGGAGGTACAACTTTTAAAAAAAAAAAAAGTTTTACATGTTTTTCCCCCGCCTGGACATATTTAAAATATATAATTTTATGAGTTTGGATCACCCCTTTAATTATTAGCTCTGTACCAGCCACAATAAGAAGCACTAGAGATCTGTCTGGTTGGAAGTTTTGCACCTGTCAGGTCAAGGTTCAGCAGAGCGATGGCAGCTGTTCACTGGGGTTTGCTTGATTTGCTTCCTTTTCTAAAGTTTATTTAAGGGGCAATTCCTTTCCACAAGTGATATTTACACTGTTGAGTCGAGTCAACGTTCCGAAATTCAGATAGTAGACAACTGCAAAGGATTGGATTTGGAATACAGACCTTATGGTTGTTTAACTCTCTCTTACACTCGATCGCCCCAAAATGAGCAAATTATGCCCGGTTAGATGGAAAGGTAATGACCAGTGCTGAGTACACTTGTCCCTTTTTACTTATTGCAAAGCTAATGAATGTGTATCACAGAGCTCAGCTTTGCTCCTATCAATAACTCATTCATCAATCCCTATATATCACAGAGCTCAGCTTCTCTTCTCTATCATATAACCCTATATATCACAGAGCTCAGCTCCTCTCCTCTATCATATAACCCTATATATCACAGAGCTCAGCTTCTCTTCTTCTATCTATATATCACAGAGTCAGCTTTCTCTCTATATATAACCCTATTATCAAGAGCTCAGCTTCTCTCCTCTATCATATAACCCTATATATCACAGAGCTCAGCTTCTCTCTCTATCATATAAACCTATATATAACAGAGCTCAGCTTCTCTCCTCTATCATATAAACCGATATATCACAGAGCTCAGCTTATTGCCCTTTATCATATAACCTTATATATCACAGAGCTCAGCTCTCTTCCTCTATCATATAACCTATATCACAGAGCTCAGCTCCTCTTCCTCTATCATATAACCCTATATATCACAGAGCTCAGCTTCGCTCCCTCTATCATATAACCTTATATATCACAGAGCTCAGTTCTTCTCCCTCTATCATATAACCCTATATATCACAGAGCTCAGCTTCTCTCCTCTCATATTCATTAATACCCCTATATTACATTCACAGAGCTCAGCTTCTCTCCCTCTATCATATAACCCTATATATCACAGAGCTCAGCTTCTCTCCTCTATCATATAACCCTATACAGTCATGGCCAAAAGTTTTGAGAATGACACACATATTATATTTTCACATGATCTGTTGCCCTCTGGTTTTTATGTGTGTTTGTCAGATGTTTTTATCACATACAGAAATACAAGTGCAATCAGATTATGGTTAACAAAAGCTTTTATTGACAGAATGAGTTAATGCAGCAAGTCAATATTTGCAGTGTTGACCGTTCTTCTTCAGGACCCATGCAATTCTCCCTGGCATGCTCTCAATCAACTTCTGGAGCAAATCCTGACTGATAGCAGTCCATTCTTGCACAATCAATGCTTGCATTTTGTCACAATTTGTTGGTTATGTTTGTCCACCCGTCTCTTGATGATTGACCACAAGTTCTCAATGGGATTAGGATCTGGGGAGTTTCCAGGCCATGGACCCAAAATCTCTATGTTTTGTTCCCTGAGCCATTTAGTTATCACCTTTGCTTTATGGCAAGGTGCTCCATCATGCTGGAAAATGCATTGTTGATCACCAAAACTGCTCTTGGACGGTTGGGAGAAGTTGCTCTTGGAGGACATTCTGGTACCATTCTTTATTCATGGATGTGTTTTTAGGCAAGACTGTTAGAGAGCCGATTCCCTTGTCTGAGAAGCAACCCCACACATGAATGGCTTCTGGATGCTTTACAGTTGGCATGATAAAAGACTGGTGGTATCGCTCACCTTGCCTTCTCCGAACAAGCTGTTTTCCAGATGTTCCAAACATTCGGAAAGGGGATTCATCAGAGAAAATGACTTTACCCCAGTGCTCAGCAGTCCACTCCCTGTACCTTTGGCAGAATATCAGTCTGCCCCTGATGTTTTTTCTGGAGAGAAGTGGCTTCTTTGCTGCCCTCCTTGACACCAGGCCTTGCTCCATGAGTCTCTGCCTCACAGTGCTGCAGATGCACTCACACCTGCCTGTCTGCCATTCCTGAGCAAGCTCTGCACTGCTGGTAGCCCGATTCCGAAGCTGAAACACTTTTAAGAGACGGTCCTGGCGCTTGCTGGTCTTTCTTGGGCGCCCTGGAGCCTTTTTGGCAACAATGGAACCTCTCCTTGAATTCCTTGATGATGCGATAGATTGTTGACTGAGGTGCAATCTTTCTAGCTGCGATACTCTTCCCTGTTAGGCCAGTTTTGTGCAGTGCAATGATGACTGCACGTGTTTCTTTAGAGATAACCATGGTTAACAGAAGAGAAACAATGATGCCAAGCACCAGCCTCCTTTTAAAGTGTCCAGTGGTGTGATTCTTACTTAACGGGGTTTTGCCACGAAGTAAAATTGACGTGGAAACCTTGCAAATGAAATAACAATGAATGGTGAAAATGTTTGATATTAATAATTTTGCACCATTTTTGTTTTAGCTGCTCCTTTAGTGATCCATTGTTTACAGCTCGTCTCCAGGGGATACGACCAGGGCTGTGAGCTCCTCAGTCCTGGTCGCACATGCTCAGACATCACTTCTCCTCTCAGGCAGCTACTGAGTGTTCAAACCCCAGGTGCTGTCATTCTACTCCCATCCTCTGTGCTCCTTAGTAATTAGTCAAACAGTGCAAATAAATAAAAAAGAAACCTCAATCAGGTCTGTGCATTGATAAAGAGAAAAAACACACAGGTTTGGTTCCTGCAGGGATTTGAACCGAGGAACCTTGTGCTGTGAAGCAAAAGCATTACCTCTTAGCTACTCACAATTCTATACATACACAGACCTTTCTTTGACTAGAGAGAGGAAAGGCCTGGTGATGTCATCCTGCTGGGTCACATAATATGCAATTCAGACAAATCACACACGCCCCCTTCTGAGCACACAGAGCTGAATTCAGGAGGTATGAAATGAGATCGTGGCAAAACCCCTTTAATCATGACAGATTGATCTCCAGCCCTGTCCTCATCAACACCCACACCTGTGTTAATGGAGCAATCACTGAAACGATGTTAGCTGGTCCTTTTAAGGCAGGCCTGCAATGAAGTGGAAATCTGTTTTGGGGGAAAAAGTTCATTTTCTAGGCAACTATTGACTTTGCAATTAATTGCTGTTAAGCTGATCACTCTTTATAACATTCTGGATTATATGCAAATTGCCATTATAAAACCTGATGCAGTAGACTTTGTAAAAATTAACATTTGTATAATTCTCAAAACTTTTGGCCATGACTGTATATCACAGAGCTCAGCTCCTCTCCTCTATCATATAACCCTATATATCACAGAGCTCAGCTACTCTCCTCTATCATATAAACCTATATATCACAGAGCTCAGCTTCTCTCCCTCTATCATATAACCCTATATATCACAGAGCTCAGCTCTCTTCTATAATATAATCCTTATATATCACAGAGCTCAGCTTCTCTATATTATCTTTATCACAGAGCTCCTTTCCTATATATAACCCTATATATCACAGAGCTCAGCTCCTCTCCTTATCATATAACCCTTTATATCACAGAGCTCAGCTTCTCTCTCTATCGTTATACCTATATATACAGAGCTCATCTCTCCCTATTTACCTATATCACAGAGCTCAGCTCCTTCTCTATCATATAACCCTATATATCACAGAGCTCAGCTCCTCTCTCTATCATATAACCTATATATCACAGAGCCCCTCTCCTCTAATATAACCCTTATATCCAGCTCGTTCTCTCTCTATTATAACCCTATTCCAGAGTCAGCTTCTCTCCTCTATCATGTAACTGTATTCCAGAGCTCAGCCTCTCTCTATCATGTAACCCTATATATCACAGAGTCACTTTCTCCTTATATATACCTATATATCACGAGCTCGCTTCTCTTCTATTTTACCTATATATCAGAGTCATCCTCCTCTATATATCCTATTCACAGGCTCAGCTTCTCTCCTCTATCATGTAATCCCTATATCAAGAGCCTCTCTCTATCATTACTATATATCACAGAGCACAGCTTCTCTCCTCCTATCATATAACCCTATATATCACAGGGCTCAGCTTCTCTCCTCTGTCATATAACCCTCTATCACATCCTGCTGTCATATAGGGCAGCATAAACCACTTGACAGGTTCCCTTTAAAACTGGTCCATGGTGAAAAATAATTAGCTCATTGTCTTCAGTGACAGTCCTATAAGGACTGGTTCTTTTAGATTGAGTTTTTATTCCAACTAAAAAATATGGAAAGCCACGTACACCGTGATGCTGCCTGCTATAGGTTTGTTTGCAGTCATATCGAAGTTTAGAGGTAAGAGATCACATCATATTTTAGGCAGTACAAAACCATATACTCTACTCAGCTAGACTTATAGGTTTTAATGATGTTACCCGCTTATAAATCATTATCAGGAAAAAACTTCTGTGCTGCATTATTTTTCCTTCCTCTGCTACGGAAAAAAATCCTCTTTTTGCCGCTTTGGCTCGGAGTCCTGAGCCCTGTCCCCATATTACATGTTGGCAGATTTACTCTTTTTCCTTTCGCACCTCTGCTTCATTTAAGAGCAAATCTGACCCGGTGTCTGTGACTTCTAAAGTATACAACTAAATCCTTAATAAAAAAGCTGCGGCCAAATATTCTGCAGTTGCAGATCTTCCTACCACACATAACCCAGAGCCCAAAATGGAAGAACTTGTACATTAATTGGAAAATACTTAGAATTTCACATTATTCCGGCTAACTCCCTTTTAGTTTCCTATCACGGGGTCCTTTCTGTGCCCCAGATTTTTTATATCCAAGCTCGCATTCTGCTTGTTTTAGTAAGAAGGGGGAAAAGTAATAAATGTGGCACTTCTTGGACCTAAAACTTGTAAACTCTGCTAGGGAAGAGATGTAGCATAGCGGACTTCATGAGTCTTCTATTTGTGTTAAAGGGGTTGTCTCACTACAAGGATTGCTGCTTTTTATGTTAAAGATCTTGCAAAAACAAGTCACTTTTTAATATATGTCAATTAAAGGGGTTGTCTCACTACATTGATTCATCTCACCTCAGTCCTGTTTTCTTGGTTTCACATTGAATTTGGAGGCGTATTTACTGGCTTCCACTAGGCTGTAGTAGAAGCCAGGTCTGTAGCTATAGCAACCAGTGCTTGTAGCCTATCCGGATAGCTTAAACAGGTCTGTAGCTATAGCGACCTGAGGAGCTGATGCAGCCCATACAAGAGGGGATATCTAGGAATAGGTAGGACACTGTTAATGGACATATATTGCAAAGTGACTTATTTTTGTAAAATCTTTAACATAAAAAGCAATCCTTGTAGTGAGACAGCCCCTTTAAAAGTGTCTTACCAATTCTGAGATATCACCTACACCTCAGGTCAAAATACCTACAGACCTGTTAAATTTCTCATGATAGGCTGCCAGTGCTGGTTGCCATAGCTACAGACCTGGCTTCTACTCTAGCCTATTATAAGCCAGTAAACACGCCCCTGAATTCAAAATGAAACCAAGAAAACAGGACTGAGGTGAGATGAATTAATGTAGTGAGACAACCCCTTTAACATTTTCTAACTGTATAAGGCTCTGTTCACACTGGTCTGTGAGGGCAGCATCACTTGTCAGCAGGATTTACTATGCACCACATTATAAGTTAGGGGAGACTGTGCTCCTGACAAAGGAGTGAAGTACGTTAATTTGAGTTCTCCTTAATAATGCCCTGTAATATCACCGGACATGATGGCTGAAGGCGTAAGGCTATAGCAGGAGTGGTCACTTACTATGGGGGCACATACTTCTTTTTATGCAGGAATATCGTTTTATAGTTGTAGTGTAGTTTTCATAATGTGGCTGTCACCTTTAGGACTAAATGTGCCAGAATGAACTATCATTGGTGTGTACAGCTGTCGGCTCAGCAACCATGTATGGGCATGTTTGGGGCTTGGAAGCAGTCTGATGTCGCTACACCTCTGCTAACGAAGCTGCATTGACAGAAACTACTTTAATTTTCATAACCGTATCGGATTTGGGGCTGTGCTGTTTGCCAAAGGGTTACTTTGGTTGATAAGTTATGATTTCTGTTTAGTCGAATGGATGTCTCTATGCATGTCAGGAGAGAAACATCCAAGAACAAACACTCTGCAACCATTGCTGGAAGAACACAAGTTGGTGGTGACAGTCTTTTGGTCTGGGGGATTGTTTTTTCGTGGCATTATCTGGGCTAATCCTTCATGGGAAAGACGCTCTCAACTGATTTGGGTATAAATCCATCCTTGTAGATTATGTACGCCCATACATGCTGGTTGTCTTCCTTGAGGTAGATGGGATCTTTCAGCAAGACAACGCGACGTGTCACACAGCTAAAAGTGTCTGGGTTTTATTGGAAGAGCATGACCAAGACTTCCAAGTACTACCCCAAGTCCCCTCACTTGACCCCAGTCGAGAATGTGTGGATGGTGCTGCTGGCTTCTGCAGCTGTGGGAGGCAGTCGGCATGACTCCAGATACCTGGGACAACCTACCAGGACTTTATTAAGTCACTCCAAGCCCGTCTAGCTGTTGTCTGCGCTGCACACTGGTCACTCTGAATATTAGCAAGTGGTCATAATAATGTGACTCGACTGTATTTGGGCCATGTATCATCTGATCTATATGGTGTGTGTGTTTATAAACATTAACTAAAGTGCATGAACATTCCTATGGATTTCCTTATGGCTAAACATATGCCAAAAAGATCTATATGGACAGTGGCTGGAGAGTTCCTCCTTTATGGGTTTGGCATAGATCTGTAAAGTGCAGCAATAGTATAGTAGTTCATGTACATACAACATCTGTATCCGCAGTATATTATAAGTGCCGCACTTCCTTTCTGAATCCGCCATATGGAGCAGACCATTGCTATACGGCTAGGACAGAATAATTGCCGTTGACTCCAGGCCTTAACTGAATGGTACCAGATGCTCAGGAAATGGGAGCCTCTTTTTTTTTTTTTTTTTTGCATCACTCAGGGGCACAAAGTTTTACTTGGCTGATATGTAGTCTTTTTGCAACCAGTTCTGTGAATTGTTGGGTCCTGGACAAAGATGGCATAGAATTTAGTGAGCTCACAGTTACAGATTACAGGCAGCCCCCCCCGGGTTACGAACAGGATAGGGACTGTAGGTTTGTTCTTAAAGGGGTTGTCTCACTACAAGGATTGCTGCTTTTTATGTTAGAGATCTTGCAAAAACAAGTCACTTTGTAATATCTGTCCATTAACAGTGTCCTACCTATTCCTAAATATCCCCTCTTCTATGGGCTGCATCAGCTCCTCAGGTCGCTATAGCTACAGACCTGTTCAATCTCGCCTGATAGGCTGCCAGCACTGGTTGCTATAGCTACAGACCTGGCTTCTACTGCAGCCTAGTAAAACCCAGTAAACACGCCGCTGAATTCAAAATGAAAGCAAGAAAACAGGATTGAGATAAGATGAATCAGTGTAGTGAGACAACCCCTTTAAGTTGAATTTTATGCAAGTCGGAACCGGTATATTTATTAAATGTAACTCCAGTACAAAAGGTTTCTTTAGTTTTGGATAGTGCAAGGAAGTGTTTTTACACTTGTTTTGCGGTCTGTGCCCCTGTTAAGAAAATTTTACCTCATGTGCTGCTGTGGCATGCTGGAACTTGATGTTCCCCAGCTACTACCTGCTGTGGAACATGGAACTACAAGTGCCAGCATCCCCCATAAGTCTCCGTTTGTAACTAGGGGACAGATGTATGTTGGAACGGTGTAAGTCGAGGACTGCCTGTATACTGCTATAAATGCAAGTCTATAATGTATATTACCTTTTTTGAGCCAGTGCAATGCAGTGATTTTCATCTTCTTAAAGGGGTATGCTTCTTTTCAATGGAACATCCCCAGTTGTGCAGGAGTTAAAATCCCAAGAGTGACTATATTGTATTATCATCTTAGTGCTATTTATTTAAAGGCCCTCTGTGTATTTTTGCTTGTCTTTATGTTTTTAATGGTGTCAAAGAGCAAGAGAGAGGAAACTTGCCCTTTAAAATTCCAGCATCTGACCTTGTAGAGTTGTGTGTAGTAACCCTCCTACCCCCTACTTTTTCCTCATTTTTTGTTAAGTGGGTTAATTTTTATTTTTTTATTTTTTTGGCGACATAAGAAAGCTTCTTTATTATGTCTATGGAAAGCTGCTCGAATTTATCCTTAAAATTCCCCTCCTCCCAAACTGACAAGAGTGGAGAAATGAGCGCAGATCACTCCAGTTACACACTGAAGAGCTGTGACTATCCTTAAAGGAGTTGAATGTGTGCTCAGGTATTCCTGAGGTTGACCAGGTCAGAGGTGTATCCACTTCTGGGGTCCTTCTCACTGAAACCTCTAAGTATTAACACCCCCCCCCCCTCCACTCACACACCTCATGAAAAAAAAATACCCCCCTCGATTAAAAAAAACAAAAACATTTGCCCCCCTTCAGCTGATTTTTTACGTTTCATTTAGTAGTATGATATTGTACCGTGTTAGCCGTAGAAAGTAGTAGAAGAGTGAAGAAATCAGGCGATGCCTTTTAGAGGCTAACTGAGTATATTTGATGGTGAGCTTTCGAGAGAACTAGCTCCCACAGGGGTCAAGACTCAGCTTTCCCAGGATCCAGAGTAGAAAAATGCCAAGTTATGCATCGATACAATAAAAATAGCCTGTCGCACCAAACATGTCTGAAGAAGGGAGCTAGTTCTCTCGAAAGCTCACCATCAAAAATACTCAGTTAGCCTCTAAAAGGTATCGCCTGATTTCTTCACTCTTCTACTACGTTTCATTTGTAACTTGAATGTGGTAATGTTCCTCATTTGGGAGATGCAGCATGTCGGCGCGTGGAGACTTGTACAATGTTATCCACTCCACTTAAATTGAAAAAGGGGCTTAGGAAATGAGCTAGAAGTCTGCAGCGCCACCTATTAGATGTAGCCTTCCTCAACTCACATCCAACTCACTGAGCCTTGCAATGTAAATGGGATTAGAGCCAAACCATATATTCATCTGCAGACAGCTGTTTCATAGTGTTTTAGTGTTTGCCCCTATAGCCTATTACCTAGTTACAATATTCTTCTCTGCACTGATGAGAGGCAATCACCCTGTAACAGCTATATGCAGATGAAAGTCTGATTTGGCTCTAATCCCACTCACATTGCAAGGCTAAATGAGTCGGATGTGAATTGAGGAATACTACATCCAATAGGTGGCGTTGCGGAGTCCTAGTTTTTTTTCTTATGAGCCTCTTTAAATATATTTAGATTTAAGTGTAGCCATTAATGGTGTATAAGTCTCCACACACCTATGTGGTGCCCGTTCCCCCCTCAATGGGAAACGTTATCCTTTTCGAGCTACGCTTAGAGCCTTTCACCAAACCAATCACTATTCTACTTTGAGGGGCAAACGCTCCAAAACAGCTGCCTACAGATGAATATGTGGTTGTCAATTAATCTCATTCACACTGCAAGGTTCAGCTTGTCAGATGTGAAGTGAGGAATAGCTATATCCAGTAGGAATGATCATATCTGTTCTTGGAGAAATTGGCCAGCACCCCATAAAGCCAACATTACACCTCATCAGAGTACCCAATTTTTCTCAGGCTTCTGAATGGCGAATCTCACGAGCTATTTTTATTGTATCGATGCATAACTTGGCATTTTTCTACTCTGGATTCTGGGAAAGCTGAGTCTTGACCCCTGTGGGAGCTGTAATAATGTTAAAGATGATTCTCAAACAGATTTTACAAAAACTGATATAACTAAAACTATTTCCAAGCAGGTAGCATATTTCCCAAACTATTACTCCCCTATTAATTTTATTTGAAACGATTTGGTAGAACTTGTAATTTATTCATTTAATTTACAGCCTATTCTAGGTTAAAGGGGTTATGCCACCATGTAATGTTAACGTGGGATCCTCCAAAATGGGTATTTAATCACTTTTCTAAATATATGTGATTACAAAAAGTGAAAACTCTGAAAGCTACAGCATTTCTCAATCCCCCTTAGTTACCTCAATGCTTTCCCTAGTCACGACCCAGGAGCTGACAGGCCGTGCTTGCGTGAAACACTTCTTTTCTGATGACAGGCAAAATGAATGAGCTTTTAAGGCACCGGGTAGAAAGTGCAGTCTGAGGCTGTCTTGCTGTATTGAGAATCCACTCTTGTACTGTTTATTATTTCACTTAAGTTTTGAGACGCTCCCTTGGATTCCTCACTCCTCAATCACCCCCACCCTCTCTCCCCTGCAGCTTCATGACTCAGCATGATTTGTATACATCCTGCTCTGGTGCTGACAGTAGCTAGGTAAGTGCTGTCTTGGCAAATCCCCTTTAAGGAGTCCAGTGGGCGGTCTTATCAGTGATTGACAGCTATCTCTATCGAACATTGAACGCTAGCTTTACCAGAATATAGGCAAAAGGTCACTTATAACTATATTTCTGGCGTGTAGTACTCAAAATTTAAGAATAATTAAAGGCGTATTCTAACAAATTAACAATCATAATGTGACCCCTTAACAACCCTGGACGTATAAGTACTTCCCCCCCCCCCCCTCCGTGCTTTGGAATTACGCGCTGATCAGCTCGTGGTTCCAAAACACCTCCGCGTATTGCGGCGCGCACTATATATGCCCCAATACGCCGTGTGTTCAGCAGAATGAAAAGGAAAAAATAAATAAATGAATCATTTGTGATGAGTGTGTAGCTTGATTTGGTGCCAGCAGCTGATACCAAGCGTTGGCTTAATCTGTAAGTACAGCTGACACCGAAATAGCAGAATCGCTCACTACTCCACGCCTTTCTAGAAAACAAACCATAACGGATTCCCGGCCATGGTAATGGGAGCCTGAGTCACTGCCGCCCCCGGGGTGCTTGTTATATGTGTTTGTTTCCAGGAAAAACTGAGCAGCCGTGATTATATCCATCAAGAGCAGAAACCCAACTTTCCTTTGCTCCTGAAAGGTTATTTCTACCTTGCAATATATTCCCTCAAGCTGTATTGCTAGAAAGCTTTATCTTGGAAGCCTGGGTGACAACCCTTGAGGGAGCTGAAATGGTTGATATTACACATGCACAGATGCATAACTAAATAAAAAAATCATCATACTGGGAAAATGTGTTAACCAATATGGCCACCATTACAGTTCCCTTAGGGGTTGTCACCCAGGCTTCCTAGATAGGAAAGATAAACTTATAGGAAAACTGTCTAACAGTAAGACCGTCTTTGTTGCCCATAGCAACCAGTCAGAGCCCATAGCAACCAATCAGAACTCAGCTTTAATTTTTCCTAGAGCAGTAAAAGACATGAAAGCTGCTCTCTGATTGGTTGTTATGGGCTTTGAATGGTCACTCTGTGCTCTGATTGGTTGCTATGGGCAACAAGGACCGTTTTGATAAATGTAGCCATCTGTGCCTCATTGTCTAGCTGTATGAGTAATTTCGCCGCGCATTTCGCCGCGTATTTGTGCTCTAATACGGGCGAGATGCGTGACGCAATTACGGTAATCCATAGTTCTCATAGAAAAGTATGGATTACGCCTCCTCTCCCCGCTCGTACAATACGATCGTATTGTACGAGCGGGGAGATAAGTGACATGTCAATTACTTGCGGCGAATACGCGCCGCGATTAATGACTGTCCATGTCCGCCACCCCTCCCTCCCCCGCGCGCGCTGCGGAAATACGCGCGTATCATCAGCGCAAGTTCCTGAAAGACATGATGTACATCGTGTGAACATACCCGAAGACTGTCTTTGTTGCCAATAGCAACCAGTCAGATCCCATAGCAACCAATCAGAGCTCCGCTTTAATTTTTCCAGAGCAGTAAAAGAAATGAAAGCTGCGTTCTGATTGGTTGTTATGGGCTTTGAATGGTTACTATGAGTTCTGATTGGTTGCTGTGGGCAACAAAGACCATTTTGATAAATGTAGCCCTCTGTGCCTCATTGTCTAGCTGTAAGGCCATGTTCTCACGGCTTAATTACGCCGTGTGTACGGGGGCGGGAGCGGGGGCGGGAGCGTATACGCCGCTAGTAAATGACATGTCACTTATCTCTATGAGAACTGTGGATTACCGTAATGACTGAGCCGTATTTCAACCCGTAATTCGCGCAGTACGCCGCGAATTACGAGCTGAAATACGTGCCCAAATAAGCCGTGTGAACATAGCCTAAGACTCTTTGTTGCCCATAGCAACCGATCAGAGCTCACAGTAACCATTCAAAGCCCATAGCTACCAATCCAAGCGCAGCTTTCATTTTTCTAGAGCAGTATAGGAAATGAAACCTGAGCTCCGATTGGTTGCTATAGACAACGAAGACCGTCTTACTTCTAGACCTTTATAAATGAGACATATAAGGCCACATTTGTTGCCCATAGCAACCAGAGTTCAGTTTTTATTACACTGGAAAAATGAAAGCTGAGCGCTGATTGGCAGCGGGCAACAAAGACAGGTTCGCAACTAGACAGTTTTTGATAAATGAGGCCCTCTCTCTTTTTTTTTTTTTTTTTATAAGTGACCCAATATAGGGGAGAGCGCAGCAGCCATGTTACAGGACAAATGCGCCCACCTCACCCCCAACATATGCCAAAAAACCCCATTCTGCTCACTTATCAACACTTGAATCTCAATTTTTTTTCTGCAAATGCTCCACTTTAAATATAAATTTGCATGACTCCACCCATTTGTCATTAAGTTCACAAAAATCGGGTTTGTTGACAGTGGCTTGATTTACGCCCATTATGCTAACTGTTGCAACTGAAATCTCGGAACGTTGTACCCTGCCTGAATTTGTCGAGGGCTCGGTCTCAAAATTTCTCTGTAACACATCTTCTAGTGCAAATGAGCATAATCCGTTACACATTGGGCAACATGTATGTACGGGGCTGCGCCAGAAGTCTGTCATCTTTTTAGCCAAAAACCTAGCGCAGCCCCATTCTCTCTATTTTTAACCAGCCACACTCCAATATCAGGCGCATTACAGAGCGCCCGCGGCACTTTGTAATGCGCCTGAGATCGGGGGGCGCGAGGGAGGCGGGGCGCACTACAACCGTATGAAGCTGCACATATTTATAGCTTTAGTGCAACAAATCCAGGCGCATTACTGCTGGAACAGGTAGAGCACTTTAAAAGTGGTTAACCTGAGCCAGAAGTGTCGCTTTGTAGCTAGAAAGTGCTAAATCTATGACCCGCAGAAGAACAGGTTCATAGATTCAGGCACATTCTACACTACTGATCCGCAAAAAAAATGGCGCCTGGGCACCAAAAATCATACATGTCTCCCATTGTGCCTAGGTTAGTGTATAAATGATGGGGTGCACATTTCAAGGTGTATGACGGACAAGGTGAGAAGTGATCGGTCTCAAAGAAAAAAAGCAATTTTTCATGCAAACTTGAAGTTGGGAAAGAGAGAAACTCAATCCATTTTATTAAAAAAATTAGTAAAACAAGAACGTAGCAAATCAACGAAGCCGGGCAATGTGTACGCGTTTCGAGCGATGTGCTCTTAGTTATAACACAGATCAGTCTGCCCAGTGCTAGTCCCCCTGGCCAGCAGGTTAATAGTTAATTCTTCTTGCCGCCATAGTTTACAGATACAGTCCTGTCTCCGGGGAGTGGGCAGAGTAATGAGGTGGTTTGGCAGACTGTGATGACTCCATGATCTCACTGCAGTCTCCCATGGGCAGCGGACGATTCGGCCATCTCCAAAGTCCTTTCATTTCTGGATTTTTAACATGATCTCACCCAAACATCTGCTGGACTGTACAAAGGTTTATGTGTGTGCTCCCTGGCAAGGCCATACCGTGCTCGCTCATCCACCCTCCCAAAAAATCTCTTCTCCCTTAGTACAGCCTAGTTTTATATAAGGACAGAGCACGGTTCATCCTGGTTCATGAATGGAATGCCAGAACTACAGTGAAGACTGACACCGCTCCAAGTGCAGGACCAGAATGAAATTTAGAGCGTGTTACCGATACATTGATGATGTCTAGGTCAAGCACATGCTGTGGCTTATTGCATTGTCAGCCGTGCATAATCGCCACCAACAATTAACATGTCAATTCTCCCTCGCGTGTACAATAAGATCGTATTGTACTTACGGGGAGACGACGCGTAATCCATAGCTCTCTGAGAGCTATGAATTACCGTATTTGCGGCACGCATTTTGCATTTCCGCGCTTTATACACAGCAAAAAGCACACCGAAATACGCGGCAATTTAAGCCGTGTGAACATACCCTAAAAGGTTGTAAACCATGAAGAAGCATCACAGCTCCTTCTGCTGAACATTCGGACCCCAAGAGTCAGACCACGATCATTTAAAGGGAACCTGTCACATTGAAAATGTTCTCTAATTTGCAGACAGCATGTTCTAGAGCACGAACAGCTGAGCAGATTGGTGTATAGGAAATGAATTAGTAGAACATGTAATTTATTCCTTTAATTTACAACCTTTTCTGGGTTAAGGAGTCCAGTGGGTGGTCTTATCACTGATTGACACCTTTCCTGGTATAAGTTGACCTATAGAGATAGCTGCCAATGACTGAGACCGCCCACAAGAATCCTACTTCCTATTTTTGGTTTATTGGGTTTTGGCACGTAGTGAGTTCCTTACCTCTTTGCTTTCTTTGTTTATCTTCTCTCCTGAGCTGATGAGTCATGGGGGAGAGGAAGGGGGGTGAGCAGAGTGTGAGGAAGGAGGGAGCATCTGTAAAGATTACTCAAATAATTAAATTAAAACCAGTGGATTCTCTATATAGCAGACAGCCTCATACACTGCACTTTTCTCCCCAGCCCCTTGCAAGCTTCTTCATGTTCCCTGTCATCAGATAAGAAGTGCAAACAAGCGGTGGCCAGATCAGCTCCTGTCAGTGTCCAGGTCTAATGTAAACTGTTAGGAAACTAAGGGGGATTGAGCAATGCTGTAGCTCTCACAGGCTTTACTTTTTGTAATCACATATATTTAGAAAAGTGATTAAATACCCATTTTGGAGGATCCCACGTCAACATTACATCGTGGCAAAACCCCCTTAAGGAGTCCAGTGGGCGTTCTTATCGGTGATTGACGACTATCGGTTTGTATACTTGAAGGCTGTCATTCACTGATAGGACTGCCTACTGGACTCCTTAACCCAGAATAAGCAGAAATTTTAGTTTTTCCCTGATAAAGTTTATATCAATCTCTTCAACTTCTCCTGTGCTGTACCATGCTGCCTGAAAATATTGCATGTTTTATGTGACTGCTTCCTTTTAAATAGTGATAGCTAGTCTGAAGGATTGGACATCAGTGTTTAAAGGAGTTGTCTCAGAAATATACAGTGCGTATAATAATAATCTTTCTATAGCACCATCATATTTCGCAGCACTTTACAATTTAGAGGGTATAAGTACAGACAAAACATTACACAGTAAAAAACTACTTACAGATCAGACACGTGGTGTGAGGGCCCTGCTCCCAAGAGCTTACAATCTATTATTTCATTCCATAAATAGCACCACAGTTTGTGTTTGGTATTGGAGCTCATCTCTATTCTCTTGGGGCTGGGAATAGGCGTTAACTGCAATGCCACACCCATCCAAAAGACAATGGTGGCACGGTTTCTGATAGATTTTTTTTTCATATTTGCATCTAAGTTCTGGAGTAGCTCTTGAAGGGCTGTTCTCACTATACTGTTTCACCGATACACAGCCAACTTCAGGCTCACTCTTCCTGTTCATGCTGTGGGTGATTCTACAGCAGTGACTGAAATGTTAGCTCTGCTATTCTTAGCTGAGCCTGTTAGAGGGACATTAGTGATGGAGGTTTTTAAACAGCAGTGCACAAGGCTACAGAACTAACAGGGTAAAGTTTGTCAATGACGTCACCATCCCGGCCAGGGCTGCTAGAGCAGAGAGGTGGCCAATAACCTAGGAAAGCTTGTGTAAACATGCAGGATATTATAATTGCTCTAAATCTAATGGGAAGCAAAATCAGAACAGTACTGTATTTGGTAAGGGCGCGTTCACACGGCACAGGACAAATACCGGTCCTGTTTTGCGCCCGTCCCCACGGCCGCGGGGGGACGGCTTTTCTCCGCGATGAGCGGACGGAAGATGGTGCTTAATCTATGTTTTGCCGACGGACCGCCGGCGGCAAAACCGCCGGGCGGAAAACCCGTGCAGTGGGGACTGCTGCACGGGTTTTCCACAGAGCACAATTGTGCTCATTTTCGGCCGGTTTTTTCAGGCGGTCTGAAAAACCGCAAAACGGCTGAAAAAACCGTCCGAAAATCCGTGCCGTGGGGACATGCCCTAATGGTTTTTATTTACCTTTGCGTACGTGTTTAAAGCTAATTAATGTGGTGAGAAAATCCCTTTAGCTCTCATGAACTCTTATTCAGGGTCTGCTGCCAGCTGGGTAACATGTCATACAGCACTGTAATACCTGCTTTGGTGTGAATAGAGCACTCTAGTAGATGATATACTGCAGGGTAATGGATCAAATTCTCTGTACACCGTGATAACTTTCGAGGTGTGCCAAGTATATATCTAAACATTTAGCAAATCTACTTTCAGTAAAAGTCTCCTTGATCTCTTTCCAAGATGCAGATTTGTCATTTAAAATCTGTTTTTTCTGGTTTTCTTTCACGTATCTGCAAATGTTCCTATTTTAGCTTCTAAGAAGTAATACCACGGTTTTCCCCACTGAGATTGGTGGGAAACTAACAGCCTTTTTGGATAATTCTGGAAATACTCTACCTAAATTGATTTGAACATATGACAGCTCTTAAAGGGGTTGTCCACTGGACAGCACCCTCATAGGCACCAGTTCCTATTTTAATAGTCGTACCTTGGGGTTTATGATTGATCTGCTTGTAGCACCACTGTCCTTTTGCTTTCATTGATTGCTCTCTTGACCTTCAGGTTCACAAACCTTATTGTCCATAGCTTTTTGCTTAAAGGGACTTTGTAGTTTTATCCGATATCACGTGATGTAGGAATGAATTCTGAAACTTTCTAATATGCTTTGTGTAACAGTTACACATATTTTCTACGATCTCATCTTGCTGTCAATGAATAGAAAAAAATAGAAGAATATAGAATTTTTTCTGTGTGCTAATCACATCAGCAGCACAAATGTTCCCCTTCCCTGATTGTAAGAATGTATCTGTGCATGTGAGGTGTATTGATCTAGAGTAAGCTCACATTAATTTGTTTCAACTGGGTACAACTGTTAAAATCCATACATTGTGAAGAAATATTGGGTCTGTACAGGTCTTTTGGTCCACTGACTGCAAGCTGTGATCGTGAATATATTGAGGAGCAGAAACAAAGTACGTCAGGAACTTTTCATTCCATAGTTTGTAAGCCTATGTCTACACTGCAGTGGACAAAAAACGACCTGAAAACAAATTACTAAAAACGTTCATGAAACTGAGTTTTCTGTCCACTGCCTGTCAAAAGCAGCTGATAAAACGGCCGTTTTTTGGCGCGTTTTTCGAAGCGTCTTTGCTCTGCTTTTTAATGTATGCACAAATTAAGCCATTGGATGTAAGCTACACCCTACAGGTGGAGTTAACATGTTAAGTAGTCACTTCCTTTAGATCACTGTAGCCATTGTGAGTACATTGTCCTTTGTGTGCTGCTGCTGCTGCGTGCTGCAGCTTTATTAAATTTTGCACCAGATTCTTGCACCAAAATCCACAAAAACCCACATTATCTTTCCATACAGCAAGATAACTGTATTAGCAAAATCTGTAAAGAAAAGGATTTTAGCGCCAAACTCCCAAAAAACGCATTATTGCGCCAAATTCCGTAAAAAAAAAATATTTTTAGTGTCAGAAGCGAGATCAGTTTATTAGCGGCAAAATTTTTAAAGATATTGAACTAAGCCCCCAAACCCGTCAAAAATCGGATTCTGGTGCCGAAATCCGTAAAAAATTTATTTATTTGCGCCAAAAGCTAGATCACTTTATTAGCGCCAAAATCTGTAAAGATACGGATTTTTGCCCCAAAAGCCATAAAAAATGGATTCTTGCGGCAAAATCCGTAAACAACGTATTTTTGGTGTCAGAAGCGAGATAATGTTATTAGTGCCAAAATCAGTAAAAAAAATTATTTTAGTGTCAAAAAAACATAACTGATTTTTGCGCCAAAATCCGTAAAAAACCTATTCTTTAGCGTAGAGGCGAATAACGTTTGGCTAAAATCTGTAAAAAAAGTGCCAAAAACGTAAAAACGTATTTTTGCGCCAAAATGCGTAAAAACGTATTTTTGCCGTCAGAAGCGAGATAACGTTGTTAGCGCAAAAATCAGTTAAAAAAATTATTTTAGTGCCCAAAAACGTAAAAAAACGGATTCTTGCGGCAAAATCCGTAAAAAAACGTATTTTTGGCGTCAGCGGCGAGACAGCGTTATTAGCACCAAAATCTGTAAAAAAAAAAATTATTCTGGCGCCAAAATCCGTAAAAAACGGATTCTGGCGCCAAAATCCGTAAAAAACGTATTTTCATCATCAGTAGCAAGATAACTTTATTAGCACCAAAATATGTTTAGAAAAGGAGTTTAGCATCAAAATCCGTAAATAACGTATTTTTAGCAAAAAAAATATGAATTGCGCAAAAATCGTTAGCGACCAAAGCATGATCATTTGATTACAAAAGGTACAGACAAGGACACAACTTGTATGCAGATTTGATAAAGAATAACCTTTGTTACACCCACTATAGGTGGAACTTGGGTCTCCTGGGAGGGATTTCATTGAAAAATCGCGGCAAAAACGCGCCAAAAGACGTCCGGCGCTTTACATAGACTCCTGTAGTAAATTTTCTGCCCTGCTCTGGCGTTTTTTAGAGCATGTTGCAAAATACGACCAGTGAAAAAAACGAGCAGAAAAAAGCTCAGTGTAGACAGCAGGAGGGTTTCACATTAAAGTCTCTGGGATATGATTACCGTCGTTTTTCCAGCGTTTTTAGAAAACGAAAAACGCTGAAAAAACGGACGTTTTTCTGTGCAGTGTAGACATAGCCTAAGGCTGAAAAAAAGAGACGTCCTTCCAGTTCAGCCTATTGTCGTACAGTGTTGATCCAAAGGAAGGAAAAACCCCATGAGGTAGAAGCCAATTGTCCTCATTTTAGGGAAACAATTCCTTCCCGACTCAAATCTGGCATCAGAATAAATCCCTGATCAACGACCCCTCACCAGAATCCCGGTCACTATAATTTATATTATTACATCTAGAAATGTCTCCAGACCCTTCTCCAGAATCCTGGTCACTATAACCTGTTATATTATTACATCTAGAAATGTATCCAGACCTCTCTCCATGAATCCTAGGTATCACTAGTAAGAACTTGTTATATTATTACATCTAGAAATGTATCCAGACCCTTCTCCAGAATCCTGGTCACTATAACTTGTTATATTATTACATCTAGAAATGTATCCAGACCCTTCTCCAGAATCCTGGTCACTATAATTTATATTATTGCATCTAAAAATGTATTCAGACCCTTCTCCAGAATCCTGGTCACTATAACTGGTTATATTACATCTAGAAATGTATCCAGACCCTTCTCCAAAATCCTGGTCACCGAGACAACCCCTTTAAGCTATAGACCAAGCCTTTAAAACGTGTGGTCTGCCAAAGCACTTCTAGTGTCTCGTAATGCCCTGTGAAGGAGTGTGGCCTATGTACACCCCCCCAGATAGGCGGTACCTGATTAGGGGGCACCATGGTCTCCATGTCCTGCAATGTTGCCCAGGTCTGGTATAGATAAACCAGATGGAATAACCTTCACTCCTCGTGTGCATTTATGAGATCTGGGCACCCGTGACACTGTCACTGGTTCACCAGTTGCCCTTCCTGGGGTCTCTTTTGGTAGGTACTAACCACTGCAGAGCAGGAACACCCCATAAGACCTGAAGTTTTGGTGTTTCCCTGTCCAAGTCATCTAGACATCACATTTTGCCCTTTGTCAAAGTTGCTCAGGTCCTTAGGCCGGACATGCGGACAAAACTGCGGCTTCCACTGCCTACCGTCACATTGGCCTTCACGTTACTTTTGCTTTGGTGAACTCGTGTAGCCTTTAGAGGCCAAGGTTTTGTCCACGTGTGGCTGCTTCACTGTGGGACCCCCATCCTTACACTTGCCCATTATATATCTCCAAAGCTTTCCGTGACTTTGGTCTTTGGGTATGTTCACGTGGCGTATTGCAGGCAAATAGCATCGCTTACTAATTGCGCCGCTATACACATGTTGTTTAAGAAGTAAGCGCAGGTCCGTGCGTACTTCTGAAGTGCAGCCACATGTCACTTCTTTCTCCCGGCATGTAATACGCGTTGGGGGAGATGGCAGGTAATCATAGCTATGAATTACCATATTTGCAGGGCGTAATTCGGGTGTAAAGCAGCACAATTACGCTCTGCAAATACCCTGTGTGAACATACCCTTAATGTTATGCTACATAAGTAAATATTTATATGATTGTTATTCGGTTGTTGATAATCATAAGAAAAAAACACTACAATTTTTGGGCCATATTCACAGCTCAATGGCTGGACTAGACTGAACCCAGTAGCAGGCAACTCTGGCCCATATGCTACCTGGGAAAAATTAACAGGTGCAGCTAATTGCTGAGCAGCAGCTCACACACCCCACCACCAGGGGAACAATTAGATGATAAAAACTGCACATTAACTTAATACCTGTTCACACCAGCATGCAGAAAAGCCACAGTATAATACATGGGGAGATTGCACAAATGCAAAAATACCAATAAAACAACCACTTGCATACCCTCAATGCATGAGAGGGGTGGTTGTTGGCACTGCAATTGCATATAAATAAGGCGATACAGAAGGGTGTCATAAATACAGATGTGTGGTTCACCCCAACCTATTACTGACACCCATACTATTAGATTAGGGGGCTGCCCAGCACTTTCTGGGTGTCCAACACAAAATACAGATATCCTCCGTACCCCAGCACTGTTGGGCAGATAAAAAAAAAAAATATGACATACTGGAAAAATGTTAAATACGAGGTATTAGTTGTTACAGTGGCCACGGTAGGCAAGCTCGCAACCGGCGTCAATGGTCCTCATGCCTTGCGAGTCTCTACACTAACAATTCACAGAAAAAACACATTAAAAAAATGGGACATTACTTACTCAAAAAACACTGCAATTTTTGGGCCATATTCACAGCTCAATGGGTGGACTAGACTGAACCCAGTAGCAGGCAACTCTGGCCCATATGCTACCTGGGAAAAATTAACAGGTGCAGCTAATTGCTAAGCAGCAGCTCACACACCCCACTGCTAGGGTAATGATTAGATGATAAAAAAACTGCACATTAACTTAATACCTGTTCACACCATCATGCAGAAAAACCACAGTGTAATACAGGGCGAGATTGCACAAATGCAAAAATACCAATAAAACAACCACTTGCATACCCTCAATGCATGATGGGGGTGATTGCTGGTACAACAATTGCATATAAATAAAGGCGATACAGAAGGGTGCCATAAATACAGATACGTGTGATAATCATAATAATAGTCTATGGTCTCTGGCAGTGAGTGAAGCTAGTAAGTGCAGACTTTTTCACACCGCTATATAAATAACCTTTTACCAACAAGGAGATTACATGCTCGGTCTTGTATTTTATCTTCTCCATTGTCTGAGCACAGTTGGAACATTCCTTCTCCTGTTCTGCTATTTGCCATTTGGTGTTCGTTTTCATTCCAACTCTGCTGCAAGTTTGTGTTCACATTTCGTGTTAGGGCTCAGGCCTCTCACATTGCGTTGAGTTATGTGTAGTATACCATGGAAACCAGTACACCCAACTGGATGATTTTTTGTTTTCGGTAGCCAAACTATATCAAAAAGGCTTGTTGGTTGCAGTAACACTGTAGCTCTATATCTACGGTCTCCAGCTTCTGTATACTACAGTACAGCTCCATGCTGAGAGTTGTAGTCTCAAACTGTTGAAGACCTGATTATAGACAGACAGCACCTCACCCAGAGGGACCAGGGCCCCCGGGTTATAGGAGTTTTATCACCACGTTGTTTCATGGAGTCACAAGCAGTTTTACACTCGCTCCTCAGGCTGTGGGTGGTTCTATTGCAGTGATTGGCGTATTTAACTTTTTTTTTTTTTTTTTTTGTAACTCACTGAGCCATTACACCGACACGTGCAAGAGATCTAATCTTCAGTAAACTAAAGGTACATGTGCTGTTGGGACTGAAAACAATTGCTTATCTGTAATCTTGTTAGAAATAATTAGTTTCCTCTGAACTGGAGGTAGTGAGTTTCGTCCGTCCATGGTGACTCTATGGTTTCATCTAATCAGATAACAGAGTTATGGTCACATAACCATAGAAACCTGTGTGCACTCAGAGAGCTGATAAAATGTCTCTTGACTCATGACTACAGTAAACTCTATTGACCAATGTATTTAGAAAAAGTCTTCAATGACCTGTCCCTTCTTGTTGAAAGCTAATCTTTCTAATGAGAAAACCCCTTTAACTCCTTAACGACTGTCCACCGACTTTTGACGTCGGCTGGTGCAGTTCGTTCGTCTACAGCGACGTCTTTTGGCGTCACTGCAGACATCGGAGTTTGCGGCTTGGGGCGCTGCAGCTGCGCTGAGATTGGGGCTGTACTACAGAAACCTCCGCTCCTCCCCGCTGCTTTAACCCTTTGATTGCTGCGGATCGTCACCGCAGCGCAATCAAAGGGTTTCCCTGCTTTGTCGGGTGATCGGAACACCCGGTGACCCGACCGGGGGACCTAGACTAGCCCCAGGGCTGTCTGTGTAACAAGCCAGTGACCAGGACAGACTGTGTGCTGTCCTGATCACTGCCTGTGCTGACACAGATTATAATGTATTAGCATAGATGAATATGCTAATACATTACTAAGTGTAAAAAAAATAAATAAATGTAAAACCGTTCTCCCTTCCTGGGATTTAAAAATAAAAACAAAAAACATTAAAAGTAAAAAAAAGTAAAAAATAAAAAAAAAATTAAATAAAAATAAAAATAAAAAAATAATAATAATAAAAAAAAATATTTAATAAAAAATAATTGTGCATATATTACACACAAAATAAACCCTACACATATTGGGTATCCACGCGACCGGAATTAATCTAACAAGTTCTTATGTGTGAAATGTGAATGGTGTAAAAAAAAAAAAAAAAAAAAGTTTAAAAAAAATTTAAAAATAAATTCTGCAATTATTTATAAGTGAACTTAAACTATTCCCCCGTAAAGTACAAATTGTCTCGAATAAATTGAGGCCTCATCCAACTGCGTCATTGAAAAAATAAAAAAGTTACAACTGTCGAAACGCAAGGAGACAAAAGCTAAAAAATGTTCTGGTCATTAACTACTTTTCAGGCGTTCGGCTTAAGGGGTTAATATAGCTATAGTGCTCATCTGAATCGCGATACACTTGAGTTTTGTTCACACATTGCTTATCACATACATTCTTTTTCCTTGATCTGCAGTTCTGGGGTGCAATTGGATGTTTGACCCCTGATACGACAATACACGTTCACCTCTATAGGACTGATGTAAAGAAAACAAAAGTTGAGTCAGTTTGAAAATAAATGATATAACTTAACTTGTTATGATGACTTACAACCTCTATTACACTCCAGAGCTGCATTCAGAGCCAAAATGTCCTAAGGCTATGTCTACACATCAGTGTAAAGATGCAGTCCAGAATCCGACGGCATTTTAACATCGCCGTACTGCGGGTTTGCGCTAAAAGCTGCGGTCGGTTTTTGGATTTTCTGCCGGCGCCATACATTGACTCTATGGGAATTCGCTGGGAATTTGGCGGAAGATAGAGCATTTTTAAAAATCTGCCAAATCCAGCGGATTTCAAACGCGACTGGATAAAATCTGTGCTATGTAGACTACAGCATGGATTTTCTATTGTGGTCTATGGGCAGTGGTTAAATTCGACCAAAAACAGTGCTGTGTAGACATTCCCTGCTTGCACGTCATCTTCACTGAGCTTGTTGTGTTGTAGTTAGAGTTTTGTCGTTACGAAGATCATAGTTGAAAAGGAGGGGGCCAAAAATCTAAGCATGTCTGTCCTTGGTTACCATAAGCAAAATGCTAGGGTTTAAGAGAAGGGTCTGTTTGTTTAGTGCTTGGGAACGAAGTGAGAGCTCCGGTCGGGTTACGCCCAGGTCCTGCCCCCGGTCGATAGAGAGAGATTTTTTTTTTCACAGACCGCAAGCAGTGGTAGGTGCGACGTATGCGTGCGGGGAGAGATTTTTCACTGACAGCAAGCAGTGGTAGGTGCGAGGTATGTGTGCGGGGAGAGATTTCACTGACAGCAAGCAGTGGTAGGTGCGACGTATGTGTGCGGGGAGATTTCACTGACAGCAAGCAGTGGTAGGTGCGACGTATGTGTGCGGGGAGAGAGATTTCACTGACAGCAAGCAGTGGTAGGTGCGACTTATGTGTGAGGAGAGAGATTTTTCACTGACAGCAAGCAGTGGTAGGTGCGACGTATGCGTGCGGAGAGAGATTTGTCACTGACAGCAAGCAGTGGTAGGTGTGACGTATGCGTGCGGAGAGAGATTTGTCACTGACAGCAAGCAGTGGTAGGTGTGACGTATGTGTGCGGGGTGAGATTTTTCCACGACAGCAAGCAGTGGTAGGTGGACGTATGCTGCGGGGAGGATTTTTCACCGACAGCAAGCAGTGGTAGGTGTGAGGTATGCATGCGGGGAGAGATTTTCCACCGACAGCAAGCAGTGATAGGTGTGACGTATGCGTGCGGGGAGAGATTTTTCACCGACAGCAAGCAGTGGTAGGTGTGACGTATGCGTGCGGGGAGAGCTTTTTCACTGACCACGATCAGAGAGATCATGTGCAGTCCCATGTACACACAAACAGATAAAGCATATCGTTTTGTTCTGCAGATCTGTAGAGGTGTAATAATCTGCAGGATATATCACTCTGTGTGAGAGACAGATAAAAAAAAAAAATAAATAACCCATCTTTCCCAGAATCCTGAATGTCAAATGCTCATTCTAATTTCAAAGTATGTAGAGAGAGCAAGAAATGTAGATATACACTATGGAGTTACACTTAGCTTTTCACTTCCAACAACAGCTGAGAACCTTTCCCTTCCCCGGGCACACACAGAATGAATTCTCCCGTGCACACTGTGGGGAGTGTCTGCAGAGAGAGAAGGTACTCCCTGCTGGGAGGAGAAACACGCCCCTCCATTTCACAAGTTCTGCTTAGCAACCAGTATAAATGGTGGCCAAATGGTGAAACGAGAATACCCCTTTAAGCAAGAACAAACAAACAGCTGTCCTATTGCATTGAAGGCGCTTAGGTAAGCTGCTATGGATGTGTCTGACAACAAGCATGTTGACGGTTTCCGATAGCAGCCCGCTCTGAACCATATCACAGGTGTAGTGCACTATACACTGACTTCAATGGCTGGTACAGTGGGATGTGTGAGCGTTTTCCATTTCGGGAAACTCTCTTCGCCAGCCGCTCGTTGTTCGATTATGTGCGCACGCCTCTACTCGGCACTCCCATAGAAGTGAATGAGGAGGACGCCGCTAGCGCCGCCCTCCTCATTCACATGCAGGGCTGGATCGCAGCTAGTAGTCAGTGTCTGGCGAAGAGCATTTCCCGAAATGGGACTACCCTTTTAAATGTAATGTCTGTGGTCTGTCTTGGAGTCTGCACATTTAGTTTGGGGGCTTTTTGTTTCATGAGCCTCTTGATAAGGAGTCGGTGGTATGTCTATAATGTATGATTTCTGTCCACAATCCTGATTTCTCTCTTTTGTATTCTTTTAGTTTGCCGTGACTTTGCAGTTCTAGAAGATGGCGCGTTGGCTCACTGCTTGCAAGAACAGGAAAGTGAGTTGTATGAAAACATAGTCTGGTATTGAACTTCTGCACAAACAAATTCTGTCTGTATTAGGATACGTCAACATGGCAAGGGTTTTCAGTCGGTTTTTCGGATTTGAATGCCGACTGTCAACCATCCCCATTGACTTTAATAGAAAATCCACCCAGTAGTCTACACTGCACGGTTTTCTAATGGGCGGATTTTCACAAAGCCGGCGTTCCGAAAAACTTATACGTGCACAATCTTCCGCCCAGTTTTGAGAGGAAGCTGTGCTATTCAATGATTAGAGGGATGGGCGAATCCGCAAACCACGGACAGAACCGTGCTGATAAAATTTAGGCATGATGCGGCGGATGCGGATAGCAGCAGGGATGGGGCCTGATCCATCCCTGCTCTAGACGCTGCCATCTGAATGAAGAGCGGTGCTGTGCAGTGCTGTATGATAATCCCCCCCACCTCCCCCGCAATGTAACTGCAGCGGGGCAATCAGTTGCCATGGCAGCAGGAAGCCTCATGCAGGATTCCATAGCTGTCATGTATGTACACCTATTGCACCCTGCCTATGGCAAGGTGTAATAGGTAATGAATGAAAATCCTATGTGCAGCAGTACAACAGTACTGCTGTATATAGGACAAGGAAGTGTTCCCCCTAATGGTCAAGTGCCCTAGGGGGGAGTATTAAAGTAAAAAAAAAAAAGTTTAAATCACCCCTCTTTGCCATTTTACAAATCTAAAAATAAAATATTCACACATATTTGGTATCTCCACGTCCGTAAAAGTCAAATCAATTAAAATATAACCTCATTTATCCTGTACGTTGAACACCATAGAAGAAAAAAAAATCCAAACGCCAAATTGTGTTTTTTTGGGGTCATTTAATATCCCCAAAAAATTGGAATAAAAAGTGATCAAAAAGTTGCAACTCTCCTAAAATAGTACCAATAAAAACTACAACTTCAGTCTGCACTTTTTGCTTACATTTTTTTCTTCCTATTTTCCCCCTCTAAAATCTAGGTGCGTCTTATAGTCCAAAAATACGGTAATAAATCTGGATTGTTTTACATGCATGTGATGTGTATTTAAAGCCAGGGCAGGTTTTAGCGGCAATTTTGCCCTAGACAACAAGCAAATGGGTTCCTCCGTCTCACATAATTTCAAGTAATATAACACCGTCATATAGTGCCAAAGTAATACTGCCATATACAACCCACATAAAGTCAATATTGGGGACCCACATAATGTGCAGTGTTCTAATATTGCTCCTTTAAGAGCTCCCATTATGCTGCCAGATGGTTCTCCTGTAATGCTGCAGTTTGGTTCCCAAGTAATACCGCCATGCACTGCTAAATTATCCTTGGTGGTTAAAGTTAGATGCTGGTAGTCCTAGGCAATTGCCTTGTTTTCCATCATGTAAATCCCTGACTCTTAAAGGAGTTGTCTCCTTTCAGAGATTCAGAGAATGCATGAATGAAATACTCTGTCACTTCCTGGTTCAGACTGACTCATTTGCATACAGCTCAGTGCTTGTACAGCTCCATGCTATGCTGTGCTTTTAGATGCTAATTAGATCAGATTAGCTTCTCAAACTACTAACAGGACTTCTTATCTGATCCCCAAAACAAAAGCCCTAATTACAGTTCTGTTTATTTTACATAAATCGAGCTTTTTACTGCTGAGCAGCACAGGACACTGCAGTGACCTGTGTGATGACCTCACTCACTGTTATCTCATTGAACAAACAGCAGGAGGAGAATTGTTTACAGGTCAGTTACTGAGGGAACTGAAATAGCCAGGGAGGTCATAAATTCACTTGTATCTCCTTAGGGAAAACAGAGGAACAAAGCAATATATTTGGAAAATGTCTTTATTTTGTGTTCCCTACAATTTGAAAGCTATTCTTTGTAGCGAGACAACCCCTTTAAGTAGAGTGAACCATGAGGACAATACTTTTTGTCTACATTGAAACTTGAATTTTGTTTGCCCACATGATGCCGGTCTCCCTCACCTCTGTATGTGTCTGTACAATTTGCAGTTGAGCAACACTATGCCTCCAATGTCCGGAAGAATAAACTGGTGCAGAAGGACATCCGTATAGCCAAGAAGCTCCAGGACGAAGAAGATCAGCAAAGCAAAGTGTTCAGCCTGGAGCAACAGAAGCAAATGTGAGTGGAGGACTCGTGGGCTTCTAGAAATTAGAAAACAAAGGATCTTGCAGGGTCATTTGTGTTCATTGACTGTGTCTGGTATTGCTGCAGCTAAGTGAATAGGGCAGAGCTGCAATACCAGATGCAGCCTATGCAAATCAGTGGCGCTGTTTTTGAAACATTGTGGAGCTTCTTCTTTCTAATCCCAGACAGCTCTTTAGATCAGGTACGATTCTCTAGCATTTTCTTAGATCGATCTATAATGTGTCAGTCTGATTATGTTCACTTACATGCCACATATATAGCCTCCACTACCGCCACTGCCTCTTCCTCTGTCGAGATGGGTGTTGATCCAAGAGTTTTGCTATATTTAAAGTGGGAATAGCTCCTTAACCCCTCACCTGTCCTAACATTAAGAAATTGGCTACTACTAGGGGTAGGATCAGAGGTGCACAATCTGTGGCCCCCAGCCATCAGGACACAAACATGCTAATAGTCATCTTTTGACAGCTGCATTCAACTGATGCCATTGTTATGCTGCAGACTATATGAATGGCACGCTTTTGCTGGACACTATAGGACTGGCACTGTGATAGTGAGCCCTGTTATGCTGGGCACTGGTATGGCTAGTACCATTATGACAGGCACTGGTACGGCTGACATTGTTATGGTGGGCTCTGTTATGTTGGGCACTGTATGGCTGGTACCATTATGACAGGCACTGGTACGGCTGACATTGTTATGGTGGGCTCTGTAATGTTGGGCACTGTATGGCTGGTACCATTATGACAGGCACTGGTACGGCTGACATTGTTATGGTGGGCACTGTATGGCTGGTACCATTATGACGGACACTGATACGGTTGACACTGCTATGGTGAGTCCTGTTATAGTGGGCACTGGTATGGCTGGCACCATCATGACTGCCACTGTATGCCTGGCTCTGTTATGCTGGGCACTGTATGACTAGTACCATTATGACAGGCACTGGTACAGCTGACATTGTTATGGTGGGCTCTGTAATGTTGGGCACTGTATGGCTGGTACCATTATGACGGACACTGATACGGTTGACACTGCTATGGTGAGTCCTGTTATAGTGGGCACTGGTATGGCTGGCACCATCATGACTGCCACTGTATGGCTGGCATTGTTATAGTGGGCATTATATTGCTGTGTGTACTATTTCAAGCAACCTAAATGAGCAATCTATTGAAAACTTATTCTGGTTTTCTTCCTCAAAGGAGGAATCATGGCAGAACCTCAAGATTTGCCATAAAAATGTCTGATAGGTTCAAGACTCCAGAGAGAAGGAGACTATGTAATAGAGGCTATATAGGTGCTTATACTAATAAAGGAAACCGCTCTGCTCATAAAAATGTGCGCAAAAGTGGTGTGCTTGAAAAAGGCCCTGTGGAAGGGCTGAAACGTAGCCATTTGTAAAGACATGGGTGATTAAATTCATATGTTTTGTTTTTTTTTAAATTTGGCGCTGCTTTTCTATTTTTTTGTATATATGTGTGTGCTTTTCTCTCTACCCTGTTTCCCCGAAAATAAGACCTAGTGCATTTTTAGTTATGAAATTCAGAGTTTGGCTTATGCTGATGTTTGTGATGAAATCACTACCGTATATTAATTCATATTGATGTTTTGTCCAACAATAAATGTGAATTCTTGTTCATGGAAAAAGAAGACATCCTCTAAAAAGTCTCAGCTCGTCTTTAGGAGCACACTGTGTTCTTTTCGGGGAAACAGGAGTAGCTATAGTTGTGAAGCAGCCTCTTCTGTAACCCCTGAAAAATTAAAATGGCCGTCTCATCTTCTCTCTCTGGAGTTTCGAGCAGGGGACCCCCTACTCTGACCTCTGTACGATCCCTGAAGTGGAACAAAGACAGTTGAAGTGCCATGAGGGTCTCGGTATGGGAATACCACTCTAAGATTTACTGCGGCCCCTGGGAGAGGTACAATAAGGGCTTGTCCCCACGGTCGGTTTTTCAGACAGTTTGCGGTTTTACAAACCATTTGAAAACTGACAAGCAACGCTCCCCATAGACTTCAATAGAAAATCCGCACAGCAGTCCCCACTGCACGGATTTTCCGCCGGATGGTTATTGACATCGCCGGCATTCCGAAAAACTTAGAATATGTTCGCTCTTCTGCCAGTTTTTTGGGCAGAAGATGAACATGTGGGTGCGAAGGGGGACGGCTTGAATATGCAAACTGCAGACAAAAGAGCCCCCCTACGTGCCAGAAAAAGACTAAATACCGGTCGGAAAATCTGATCGGTATTTGATCTTTACCGTGGGAACACAGCCTAAGGCAGTGTGGCCCTTGGGCCAGAAAATGTTGTGCACCCCTGATCTGGATCAACACTATAGTAAAACTGGTAGCGTACGATGGGCTTTTCTCTATCGCCTTTGGTTTGATTTTTATTAGTTGGCCAGCTCAATAGCAAGCATCACCCAGAGGCGTAACTTGAAGCTCCGGGGCCCTAGGGCAAAAAGTGAAATGGGGGCCCCCAATTACCATGCGCCATTTACAATTCTGGTGTCTCCTTATGTGGCAAAAGGGCTTTTGGAGCCCCTCAGGCTGCGGGGCCCGGTAGCGACTGCTACCTCTGCACCCCCTGTAGCTACGCCCCTGGCATCACCCTGTCACCCATGTGCAAGAGGACAGTGGGACGGAGCATGTGTGACCACCATCCATGGACACATTACGACTTCTTAAACACTAACTGTCATACTATTGGGCATCTAGACTAGGGTTCTCCTACCTATAGGGTATAGGAAAGGGGACATCATCTGGTATTGGGTTAAAACCACCTTGGAGAGGAACAGTTGGTGTGCCTTTGCACACAATACCCTTTCCGTGATTATTTGGTCTTTCCACACCCTTAATTTCTATCATTGGGCATCCTCTAGAGCAGGTATCCTCAAACTGCGGCCCTCCAGCTGTTGGAAAACTACAACTCCCATCATTCCCACTGTTATAGATTATATAAATGCATGATGGGAGTTGTAGTTCCCCAACAGCTGGAGGGCCGCAGTTTGAGGATACCTGCGCTAGAGGATGCCCAATGATAGAAATTAAGAAATTAAGAAATTGAGGATGCCTGCTCTAGAGAAGGGTTATTTTCACAGGTTTCCACTATGCAAAAGGATGTGGCCATCCATGGCTTATCCCCTGTGAAGGTGTTTTTGAAAGATCTGCAGCTCTGTGTTACTGGTGCATGTGATATTTGTATTTTACATTGTTTTTGTGGCTTCAGAGAGGAGTTGGATTCTGAATACGCCCGTGCCGTTCAGGAAGAGCTGCAGAGGAAAGCCCAGGAATGCCTCCAGAGAGAAGAAGAAGACAAGGTAACCAACTGTGTCTCGTTCTTGTAGAGCAGGTATGAAAACTTGTGCAAGGGAAAAAGTCCCATTTTCCTATTCAAACTTATCACTGGGGTTAAATTAAAGGGCCACTGAACACAAACCATGAAGCTTAGCAGTACAAAATCTAAAAAGTGGAACGTTTTCTCCAAGTGGGTCAAAGTGCTGCAAGAGATGGCATGGGTGGAGACTTTTTTTTTTCTGGGCCTCATCATATAATGAAGATCAGTTGTAGGTAAGAAAGTTATTAGCTACCTGTAAAAAATTTACATTATAGGTGATGATGGCATGGAGTTAAGTGGAACAGCTGCACTGACTAGGTGGGTTTTATGCTATTTACCCCAAAAGGGGGGTGTTTTTGGGGTGTTTCAAGTGAAATAGTGAGGGGTAATAAAATAGTTAATTCCCCAGAGGGTTTTCTCATTAGGCTGTTTTACAGAGCCTGCTCTTCACTGATGGCTTTAGGCTCCCACTTCCTGTTCAGGCTGTGGGCAGTTCTTCAGCAATGACTGACATTTCAGCTCTGCTATTCTTAGTTGAACCTGTTAGAGAGACATTGTTAATTTATGGATTTTAACAGCGGGGCACAAGGCTACAGAGCTCTAAAGGGTGAAAGTTTTTCAGTAGGAAACATAAACAGGGCTCCTGTGCTGCTGATGTGACACAGCAGTGGGTGACATTACCATCCTGACCACTGCTAGAGCAGAAAAGGTGGTCAATAACCTAGGAAACCACCTGTACATGAGCAGGAGATGAGAACTGTCCTAACTCTGCAATGAAGCATTATCAGAACCGCAATGTATTTGGTAACAGTCTTTATTTACCTTTGCTTACATGTTTTAAATAGTTTGTAAAACCGAAAAAAACAGACATTCAGCCTATTGTTCTACAGTGTTGATCCAGAGTAAGGCAAAAACCCCCATTAGGTAGAAGCCAATTGTCCTTATTTTAGGGAAAAAATTGCTTCCCAAATCAGAATAAATCTTTGGATCAGCGACCCTTCTCCAGAATCCCAGTCACTATAACTTGTTATATTATTACATCTAGCAATGTCTCCAGACCCTTCTCCAGAATCCCAGTCACTATAACTTGTTATATTATTACATCTAGAAATGTCTCCAGACCCTTCTCCAGAATCCCAGTCACTATAACTTGTTATATTATTACATCTAGAAATGTCTCCAGACCCTTCTCCAGAATCCTGGTCACTATAACTTATTATATTATTACATCTAGAAATGTATCCAGACCCTTCTCCAGAATGCTGGTCACTATAACTTGTTATATTATTACATCTAGAAATGTCTCCAGACCCTTCTCCAGAATCCTGGTCACTATAACTTGTTATATTATACATCTAGAAATGTATCCAGACCCTTCTCCAGAATCCCAGTCACTATAACTTGTTATATTATTACATCTAGAAATGTATCCAGACCCTTCTCCAGAATCCTGGTCACTATAACTTGTTATATTATTACATCTAGAAATGTATCCAGACCCTTCTCCAGAATCCTGGTCACTATAACTTGTTATATTATTACATCTAGAAATGTATCCAGACGCTTCTCCAGAATCCTGGTCACTATAACCTGTTACATTATTACATCTAGAAATGTATCCAGACCCTTCTCCAGAATCCCGGTCACTATAACCTGTTATATTATTACATCTAGAAATATATCCAGAAACTTTTCCGGAATCCTGGTCACTATATATTGTTCTATTATGACATCTAGAAATGTATCCAGACCCTTCTCCAGAATCCCGGTCACAATAACCTGTTATATTATTACATCTAGAAATGTATCCAGACCCCTTCTCCAGAATCCTGGTCACTAGAACTTGTTTATTATTACATCTAGAAATGTATCCAGACCCTTCTCCAGAATCCCGGTCCTATAACATTTATTATTACATCTAGAAATGTATCCAGACCCTTCTCCAGAAATCCTGGTCACTATAACTTGTTATATTATTACATCAGAAATGTATCCAGACCCTTCTCCAGAATCCTGGTCACTATAACTTGTTATATTATTACATCTAGAAATGTATCCAGACGCTTCTCCAGAATCCTGGTCACTATAACCTGTTATATTATTACATCTAGAAATGTATCCAGACCCTTCTCCAGAATCCCGGTCACTATAACCTGTTATATTATTACATCTAGAAATGTATCCAGACGCTTCTCCAGAATCCTGGTCACTATAACATGTTATATTATTACCTCTAGAAATGTATCCAGACCCTTCTCCAGAATCCTGGTCACTATAACCTGTTATATTATTACATCTAGAAATGTATCCAGACCCTTCTCCAGAATCCCTGTCACTATAACCTGTTATATTATTACATCTAGAAATGTATCCAGACCCCTCTCCAGAATCCTGGTCACTATAACTTTTTATATTATTACATCTAGAAATGTATCCAGACCCTTCTCCAGAATCCTGGTCACTATAACTTGTTATATTATTACATCTAGAAATGTATCCAGACCCTTTTTGAACTCTGTTAGTGAATTCACCATTACACGTTCCTCTGGCAGAGAGTTCCACAGTCTCACTGCTCTTACCGTAAAGAATCCATTTCTATGTCTATATAGAAATTTTTTTTCTCAAGACATAGAGGATGCCCCCTTGTTTTGTATACAGCCCTGGGTATAAATAGATCATGGGAGAGATCTCTATATTGACCTTTAATATATTTATTATGTCCCCCCTCCCCAAAGCAGTCTTTTTGCTAAAATAATAAACCCTGATCTTTCTAATGTTTCTGGGTATTGCAGTCCGACCAGTCCTTTTATTATTTTTGTTGCCGCCTTTGTACCTGTTCAAGCTCTGCAATATCCTTCTTGTGAACTGGTGCCCAAAACTGTCCACAATATTCCATGTGTGGTCTGACCAGTGACTTGTATAATGGGAGAATAATGTTCTATCATGTGCATCTATGCCCCTTTTAATACAACCCATAATCCTATTTGCCTTGGCTGCTACTGCCTGACACTGGCTGCTACAGTTAAGTTTACTGTCCACCAGGATTCCCAAGTCCTTCTCCAGTCACTTTTCCCAGCGTTGTTCCATTTAACATGTAATCATGTAATGGATTTCTCTTCCCCATGTGCATAACCTTGCATTTATCTGTGTTAAACCTCATCTGCAATTTCTCTGCCCACGCCTCCAACCTATCCAGATCCCTTTGTAATAACACATTATCCTCTATTGTGTTGAGGATAGGGCCCAATACTGACCCCTGTGGTACCCCACTAGTAACAGGGATCCAGTCTTGGCATGTTCCACTAATCACCACCCTTTAAATTAATCAATGTGGTGGGAAAACCCTTTTAAAGGGGTGCTCCAGCCTAGGTAACCTATCTCCATACACAATAGTGGGGAACTCCTGAGTTACTAGAGAGTGGTTACAAAAAGCATCTCGTGCTCTGGAGGACCTGTCCTGTCCTGCATTACACAGACAACTCATTGATTTCAATGGACAATGTGTAATTCTTCATTTCCCCTGTGGTGGCGCTGCAGTACAATTGAACATTTAGGGCCACATGTATGAAAACTGTTTAGGTCTAAAACTCACTTTTTTTGCCCATAGGTTACTATGGGCAAAAAAGTGAGTTTTAGACCTAAACTATTTTCATACATGTGGCTCTTACTGCCAGGGTTTCCCTCGAATTGTAGCTGATTGCTTGGGCTCCCATCTTACTATAAGGAACCCTTCTAACAGATATGAATGTTTCAAAAGCAGAGAACCCCTTTACGGAGATGTGTCCGGTTCTCTTCCAATTATTTTTCACTGCAACAATCCAGGTTTTGTTCGCTATAATTCTAATTTGTCTCCAAATCTGTGCATGAATAGATTATGGAGTGTGGAATGTGCTTACCAAATCCAACACATGACTCATACTAGCGACGCTTGGTATGTCCCTGTAGATTCTTGGGGGGTAACCACTAGATTTATTTATAGGGAAACTTGTCAGGTGTCTTATGCTGCCCTATCTGAGAGTGGAATATGATAGAGGAGAGATGCTGAGCTCTATGATATATAGGGTTATATGATAGAGGAGAGATGCTGAGCTCTGTGATATATAGGGTTATATGATAGAGGAGAGATGCTGAGCTCTGTGATACATAGGGTTATATGATAAGAGGAGAGATGCTGAGCTCTGTGATATATATAGGGTTATTTGATAGAGGAGAGGAGCTGAGCTCTGTGATATATAGGGTTATATGATAGGTGAGAGAAGCTGAGCTCTGTGATATATAGGGTTATATGGTAGAGGTAGAGGAGCTGAACTCTGTGATATATATAGGGTTATATGGTAGAGGAGCTGAGCTCTGTAATATATAGGGTTATATGGTAGAGGAGCTGAGCTCTGTAATATATCGGGTTATATGATAGAGGGAGAGAAGCTGTACTCTGTGATTTATAGGGTTATATGATAGGGGAGAGAAGCTGAGTTCTGTGATATATAGGGTTATATGATGGAGGAGAGGAGTTGAGCTCTGTGGTATATAGGGTTATATGATAGAGGGAGAGAAGCTGAACTCTGTGATATATAGAGTTATATGATAGAGGAGAGGAGCTGAGCTCTGTGATATATAGGGTTATATGATAGAGGGAGAGGAGCTGAGCTCTGGTGATATATAGGTGTATATATGGTAGAGGGAGAGGAGCCGAGCTCTGTGATATATAGGGTTATATGGTAGAGGAGCTGCGCTCTGTGATATATAGGGTTATATGGTAGAGGAGCTGAGCTCTGTGATATATAGGGTTATATGATATAGGAGAGAAGCTGAGCTCTGTGATTATATAAATTAATATAATTTGGAGTAGGATTATTGAGTTGAGTTATGGACTCCTTAAATAGTTATCACACTGCTGTTTTACAGAGCCTTCAGGCTCACATTTCCAGCTCAGGCTGTGGGCGGTTCTACAGCAGTGACTTTTCAGCTCTGCTATTCCTAGTTGATTCTGTTACAGTGACATGAATGCAAGAGGGTTGTAAACTGTAGTCCACATATCTACAGAGCTCTAAAGGGTTAAAGCTTGTCAGGGATATAGATAAACAAGCTTCAGTGCTAGAGAGCACTCGCATCTCAACATGGTTGGACAGGGCATCTGAAGCAATGAGAACAAAGAGAGAGAGGTGCTTGGTAACTTAGGAAGGCTTGTGTAAACAAGCGGAAGACAATCTTTTCCATCTCCTAAACAAAACAAAATCAGAACAACAGTGTATTTGGTAAAAATCTTTATTTGCATTTGCCTTCATGTTTAAAACTAATCATTGTGGTGGGAAAACCCTTTTAACAGATAGTGGAAGTCCTACTTACTGCGCCAACATACAATGATTGGTTGTTTCCCTGTATCAGGGTGGCATCCACCGTACTTTCACTTTAAAAAAAATAAAATAAATTTTTAATACTTTTTCCTTAGAAATCCTGTTTCAAATGAAATGAACCTATACATATATATTATTACAGACCTTAACTTTTCTCCGCTATTATATCCTGCTCTCGGGTAAAGCAGGTTTCCTTTAAGACTGTTGGTAAAGAGATAAGCAAGTGCAATGGTTTTACACTTGAAGGGGAATTGCTCCAAAATAAATATTTCTGTTTGAAACCTTTCCAGTTAGAGAGAAGATAATAATGCTGAGGGGTCCTTGAATTGGACCCCATAATAAGTTGCTGGGTTACATCAGAGCGTGCCTAAACCTCTTGGATAGTACTGGAATTTAGTTGATATGGTTATTGTATATTAGTTAGAAACTGCTTTTAGGTACACAGTAGTGCCAGTAACTTTGCTTACCTGCAGCTGTATACAGGATTTCTAGCTGATGTAAGTGTCTCTGTTAGGTCACATGACCTGCACTCTGATTGGCTGATAGACACTGTACTTTTGATGGTGACAGGAAATCTGTCTCTCTATGCAATCCTATGAGACTGACTATGAACCTCCCATAGGAATGCATAGAGTTACCTCTGGATCACACAACATGCAGAGTGTTTCAGCAATTCAGAGTGCAGGTCACATGACCCAGTGGCAGCAGTGAGAAATCCTGTATTCGGCTACAGGTAAGCAAAATTACTGACTCTACTGTGTACATTAAGGCAATTTCTAATGACCTCAGGGCCATCTTTTCCATTGGGCACACTAGGCAGTTGCCCGGGGGCCCCACAGGTTTAGGGGCCCAAAATGGTGTATGTATGTCCCAGGAATACAAGAAACATACCCTGGATTCCTTAATTGGCTTCACTTATTTAACTGTGTGTTAACAGTTAAAGACCATGATGGAGAAGGGAGCCAAGGGCTCCCTGCTGTGCCAAATAGTCTTGTAGGCTCCTGGTCTCCAGGCATAAGTGGTGTGTACTTTGGGGGGAGGGGGCTCGAGGCATGGCCAAGTGTCATATCATATATTTGGGCAGGGCCCACTGCAATGCTATGCCCAGGGGCTCATAATGTTGTTAAGACAGCTCTGAATGAACTAAAGGGGCAAAAAGACTGGAATAGTCCTTTAAACCACTAGCTAGGTTCACTTTAAATTTGCTCAGCGCATTGTGATAGCACACCGTATTTGCTAGGCTGCGGACTTGGCCTTTAAAGAGAACCTGTCACATAGGTTGTGCCCCCCTTGCTGAGGGGAGCACAAGCTAGTGGCAGACCTGCTGTTTCCAGCACTGTGCCCCTGTAAAATGCAGCAGTTTTAGAGCATGTACCCCTCAAATCTTATTCATGAGCAGGTATTAGCTCCACCCACCAAAGGCTAGCCCCGCCCACTGACAGTTATTCACATGTTTCTACCTATTCAAAGTAATAGGTTTGTCAGTTGAGGTGGGCGGGGCTAGCCTCCGATTGGCCGGGTTTGAAAAAAACTGACACTCTGAAGGACTCTTCGAATGACACTTCTGGCTGAAAACTGCAGATTTGAGCATTAAATACACGAAAACTACAGTATCGTACAGAATAAGGGACACAGCGCTGGGAACAGCAGGTCTGACACTGGCTTGTTCTGTCCTCATCCTGGGGGGCAAAAACTATGTGAAAGGTTCACTTTAAATCCCAGTCTATACAGTATTCTATACAGCATAGTCCTAAATCGGTGAATTCTTTCTATTTCAGATAGTGAATTTAGCCGACTTCCACCCCTTAGTGGTTTTCATGTCTTAAAGTTATACTCTGTCCATCAAAAAAATTCCACCTATCGTGCATAATGGCTGCCTTAACGGTTTTGTTGGCAGGTGCCCTTTAAGACCCTGGATTTGCCCTCCAATACCCATCTCTGCAGTGATGAGGAGTCTTCGTACTTCTACATCACAGCCCAATCTCCGTCTCCTCTTTTACGTGTTCAGTCTTCCGAGTCGCACATTTTGAAACCTTTTCCCGATTTAGTGTTAACTGTTTTTACTTTGAGGATGGATGAGTCTTGGCAGAGCGTGGGTGCTGCTTTACGGAGTAGGTCAAGCGGCTGCCAACGTCTGAGTCAGGCTGCAGTCGTGAAATGCCACCCTGTTCTGGAATTAACATGTTCACCTGCAGAAGAAAACGTCGGCCCTTCACTTATGGTTTTAGCCAATGGTGATTAGAAGACGGCGGCTGCATGGTGACTGCCCACAAGTCGCATTAAGTTCATGGTATTATTGCAACCCCAATTGTGTTCTCCAATAGGAGGCAAAGCTGCCTGTGACCACCTGACCAGGTATTTTTTTGTCCAGTGGTTGCATGCAGCTTTGTTTCCCATAGGAAGACACTGGAGTAAAATCACAATGATCCCATGAAAAAGTCACCATTAAAGGGGTTGTCTCGCTACATTGATTCATCTCACCTCAGTCCTGTTTTCTTGGTTTCACTTTGAATTCAGGGGCGTGTTTACTGGCTTCCACTAGACTGCAGTAGAAGCCAGGTCTGTAGCTATAGCAACCAGTGCTGACAGCCTATCAGGAGAGATCAAACAGGTCTGTAGCTATAGCGACCTGAGGAGCTGATGCAGCCCATACAAGAGGGGATATCTCGGAATAGGTAGGACACTGGTAATGGACACATATTGTAACGTGTCTTGTTTTTGCAAGATCTTTAACATAAAAAGCAGCAATCCTTGTAGCGAGACAACCCCTTTAAGTCATAGCCTGGTATTATTGTAATGTGTCTATTTACTGACATTGACGTGTCGCTCCAAGTCTTGGCGTTACATCTTATCCACGTGTTTGGTGGCTTCCTCTAGTTTTGGGTGGGCTTTGCGTTTTCATGTTTCCTCTATTAATTCTTTAAAGAATCTGCTGGTTGCTCTTGGAAACAGAGAACAGGTTACCACGCGTGTGCTGTCAGACGTAGAAGCTGAGCTCTTGTTATCCTTGTCATTGGCGCTAAATGGACCCAAACATGTATCTAATAATGTGCAATATGATTTACATTGTTTTTACTTTGAAACACGCATCTACGTTCAGACGAGTGATCTCCGATGCGTCTCATTGCGTCTTTCGGATCCGTTCTAAGATCTGTCATGTCAATTCTTGGTCAGAAAGATGCAGCAGGAGCCCTATTTTATACTATAGGGTGTGATCCTGCTGCAGCCAACACGTATCCAAACAGGCAGCTGCGTGTTTGATACGTGTTTGATCTGTTTAGGATGCGTTTTTGGATGTGATTTTCGGATCCAAAACGGATCCAAAAACGCTGTGTGAACAACCCCAAAACATGGACGCTTAGCTGAGCATCCTTATTTATCTTATTGGGGGACAGGAGAGCATGCAGTCTTGTACGAGATCAGCTGCTGTCACAAGACCAGGGAATAACCGGAACAACACATGAAAGGATAATGGGTTAATCTTTTTCTCCACTTTGGAGGCGTTTTCAACTTTCTTCACAGTCAGTCTGGAAGAAAACCGTCAAGCGATCCTCTCACTGCTGTGTTATCAGAGCTCACAGACGGGAAGTGAGAGAAAACCAGAAAGCCGTATACATAGGGGAACTGGAAAAAATTGATACAGGCAGTCCCCGACTTACAACGTTTTGACTTATAGCTGTCTCCTAGTTACAAACAGAGAGTTATGGGGCGTGGCTCAGCGTGCTGAAGTCACACACCGAGTCATGCCCGATAATAACATCGGAACATGGCAAGCCGCCTTCTGCCCACGGTGTCTTCCGGCTGGCACCGTACAGCAGCTCTTTTTTTTTTTTTTTTTACCTCCCTCCCGCCTTCCCCTGGGAATCTCCGTCTTCAGGCCGACACAGTAGTTCTCCCTCACGCCGCTCTGTGTTGTGCTGTCGGTCCCAGCATGGCAGATCTGTTCTTACCGCTCAGAGTCCCATCCACTCCTGCCTGGCCACTTCCAATGTAAAACACAATACTGTATCAGCACCCTTACAATTAGTAAATGTGTGGCATGCTGGCATTTGTAGTAGTTGAACTACAAGTGCCAGCATGCCACACAACACGTGCTGATTGGTACATGTCTTTTAACATTTGCTGCCAAAGCATTCAACAATGTCCGGTGGGAGTGGTTGTGGATGGTTCTGGAGTGTATGGGGATAGGGGGTGGATTTAAAAGCCTACTGTCTGCCATTTACAACAACCCGACTGCACAGGTGCACACTCCAGGTTTTCTTTCACAACACTTTCCTCTCCATAAGGGTACCCGTCAGGGATGTCCCCTATCTCCCCTACTGTTTGACATTGCTTTGGAACCTCTAGCACGCTTCTTGGAGGACTCGGACCTCTTTACCGGCATTTCAATGGGTCGGAGCCAGATCCAACTCGCTCGTTTTCGCCGACGATTTATTTCATTTTCTCTCCAACCGGTTAGCCATCTCCCAAGAATTAATTTTTTTTTCTCATTATTTGGAGGAGTTTTCTTAGATTCTCCGGTTATAAGGTCAATGCCCTCTAGAGAGCGACTACTGGAAATTAGACACCCCTCCCGAAATCTTCTGGCAAAATTTTAATTTAAAATGCTGTCTCTGCAAAATCTTATATTACTTATCTGGAATGAAAAAAAAAAAAAATAGGTTAGGACCCCCAAACACCATATGTAATTTGAATTTTTTCCTCCCTGATAAAAAAGATTTTCAGATTGATCTCGTAGATGCCACCAATCAAGATGGGTGTGCTTTCCAAAATTTTTATATCCCCTTCAATACCCTTCCCTTATTATTACGACACTCAGACAGAAATAGGATACAATTCCTCTTTCTCCCCCTTCATTTGGGCGGGGAAAGAGACCCTGATAGCCCTTTTTTTTTTACCAAAGCTAATGCTCCCTGTCCACACGGGAGGCTTGAATCTCCCCAACATCCGTCTACAACCTGCTGTCTCACCAGACATGTTCTGGATAGGTGAGGTGGGGGGGGGGGGGGAACTAGCAGATACCAAATTTCGATCTTGAAAGAGAATTGATGCACCCATTGTGTCCCCTGGGCCTGCTACACTACTAAACTCTCTCAGATCCCTCAAGAGGTTAAGGAACTCCCTCTTGCTAAAAGATACGATCGCATCTTGAAGCATGTATGTAAACTTTTGCAATTAACGCATCAGATGTCCAAAGACGCTACCCAATGGGATTCTTCCCCTACTTTCTCAAGGCCGGGAAAACCCTATGTTAGATTGTGGAGGGACAAAGTTGTGACGCGCGCTGACATAAGTATTGGCATTTAAGCAGCAAAAAAGGGTGGCCAACCCCTTCTGAGTTGAGAGACAGGTTCTCTCTTCCCCCAGCCCATGTATTTCCAGCATTGCAAATTCTCTCTTTCTGCAAATCTAACTTAAGAAATCTTGTAAAGCTATGCTCTCCCAACGGTTTTGAGTCTCTTAGGAGGTGCCACAGCACTGCTTTCACTCTATCAAACATTTATAGTATTCTGAGGGAATGGGACTGGAGCAGAGGTGGGGGATCTCCATTTGTAAAGTGGGGCCATAAGCTGGGCGACCCGGATCTCCCGATAAAATCATCACGGCCTTCAAGGGTGCGAAGGGAAGTCATTTGTGAGACCTGGCGAGAAACCCATTTTAAAATATTGCACATGCTTATTATTCTTTAATGCTCCCACTCTCGCGGAACTGCCCAGACAGGCGGCAGACCTGTCCCAAGTGCCATGGCCCAGCTACATCCATGAGGCATGGAATTTGGGATTGCCCTTCTTCGCAAATCTATTGGGATGCCTTTATTGACTTTGCTCGTCAACACTGCACGTTAGCCTACCAAGACTAAGAATTGCTGTCTTCCACACACAAGGCCGCCCAGATAACACGGCTTCTGAGGAACGATCCCCTGTTCTTCCACAACCTCTTCCCAGCCTTTTTCATATTGCAATTCTGGTCGCCAAACGATGCCTCCTGCTCTCTTGGCTGAAACCTCCGACCCCCCCCCCCTCCCCCATGTCCTTCGCAAGTGGAAAATTTAAATGCCATACCTGACATCTCATAAACATGAGGCGGAACGCCAAAAAGAATTACGCACGGAGAAATTCTTCAGAAAATGTAAGCCCAATATCCTTGCACACTTCTCTACCGATGAGGTAACTCGGCTGATGTCCTCCTTCAAATTCATGAAGCTGGTACACAAGGGCGGGCCTACGGGCACCCTGGGCCTCTTGAACAACCCTGACTACTTCACTTGAGTGATCCACGTTTTCGTAGGGGCAGAGTTATGAGAGTGCATGGGTCACCCCTGACACACTCTGAGATGTACAAATCATGGTGTTAAACGGGAGTCCGGAGTAGGCGCCTCTCTGGATTCTCACGTCCGCCTCCCACACCCCCCATTCCCTGGCGGGAGGTTTAGACTCAGAACTCACACCCATTGTATCCATTTTTTTTAATTAATTTTTCTTTTCTTTCTTTCTTCCTGTTATTTATTATATCAATTTAATTCATTTTGTTAACGTTATTTCTTAATTCTTTTGTTTGTTCACTTTTTTGTTAGTTGAATTTTTTCCCAAAGGCTGTTATCTGCTGCGTGTATACATAATACAATCTTGATTGGGAAACTAATTTGTTTGTGCTATGCAAATTCAGCTGACGTGATAACTCATGTCATTTTCTTCTCCATTGCAAATCTATGTTTTTACTGCTTTGTCTGAAATTTTTGGACCACAATTTTACTCTGTTTCGATTTAGCTGTTTTGTATTGTACCTTTATGAAACTGAACAAAACTTAATAAAATATGTTTAAAAAACAAAAAGCATTTGCTGCCATGGCATGCTGGCGCTCTTAGTTCCATGTTCTAGTAACCGTGGAACTACAAGTGCCAGCATTCCACAACTTGATCAGAACATTTTTTTCAGAGATGTTTTTGTGTGCAGAAACATACGTTATACTTGGTGTACATTGATTTTAACCTATATTGAAAGGAAGGGGTGCTTCCATTTTGGGTTTTCCTGTCCCCCGCCCCTCACTCACAGGCCTAGCATAAGAAGGGCAGCTTTGGCAGGTTGGGTGTTTTTTATTTTTTTATTTTTTTTATTTTTCTCTCTAATAATGGAGGTCGGTGACTCCAGTGAGAGCCTGATGCGCTCGATTGAGAGGTAAAGAAGGATAGACTGCCCGATTTGAGACCACGTTTGAAAGTCGTGGGCAGCTTAAACATGTTTTTACTGATCAAGATATGTGAACCGAGAGTCTCAAGTTTTTTCATGTATGATGAGATAGCATAATGCTTCTTTAGGGAATTTCGACGTAGTGTATTGGCCCTTTTTGCAGATAATGTGACGCTCGGCGGCGGTCTTTGTGTACATGTAAATTAACATGTGTGCGCGAGCCCAGCCATGCACCCAGGTTTTGCATACGTTTTTTACCAGAGATGTTTTTGTGTGCAGAAACATACGTTATATCTTGGGTGTACATTGATTTTAACCTATATGGAAAGGTAGGGTGCTTCCATTTGGGGTTTCTTCTGTCCCCGCCCACTCTTACAGGCTGTCATAAGAAGAGGCAGCTTTGCAGGTTGTTGTTTTTTTATTTTTTCTCTCTGAATAATGGAGGTCGTGACCCAGTGAGAGGCCTGATTGGCTCGATTGAGAGGTAAAGATAGAAAGGAACTGCCCGTTTTGAGACACGATTGAAAGCGTGGGCAGCTTAAACATGTCTGATCAAGATATGTGAAACCGAGAGTCACTCAAAGTTTTTTTCATGTATGATAGATAGCATAAATGCTTCTTTAGGGATTTCGACGTAGAGCATTCCACAACCACACATCAGAGACAGAAAATGAGGGGAAATCTTCTAAACCAGGGCACAGACTGCAAAACAAATGTAAAAATCATTCCCTGTACTATCCAAAACTAAAAAAAAATCACTGCCGTTACATCTAATAAATGTACCTGTTTCGACTTACATACAAATTCAACTTAAAGGGGTTGTCTCACTACATTGATTCATCTTACCTCAGTCCCGTTTTCTTGGTTTCACTTTGAATTCAGGAGTGTTTACTGGCTTCTACACAGGCTGCAGTAGAAGCCAGGTCTGTAGCTATAGCAACATGCTAGCAGCCTATCAAGGAGAGACCAAAACAGTCATGTAACTATAGCGACATGGGGAGCTGATCAGCGTATAAAAGAGGGGATATCTCAGAATAAGTAGGACACAGTTAATGGACAGATATTGCAAATTGACTTGTTTTTGCAAGATCGTTAACATAAAACACAATCCTTGTAGTGAGACAACCCCTTTAAGAACAAACCTACAGTCCCTATGTTGTATGTAACCTGGAGACTGCTTGTATATTTAAAAAAAACACCCAGTTTTAAAAATATATATATACGTTTGTATAGAATATTGCTTGTCAATATGTTAAAAGAAAAAAAAAGTTTGATGGCAATAGAGATCAGTCACATTGGTCTCTGTGCCCATTGGGGCGAACAATCTAAGTTGCAGGTTAACCCATGAATTGAAATTTAGGAGGAAACTGGAGCATCCTCAGGAAGCCCACCAAACTCAGGGAGAACATAGAAAATCCATTGCCTTTGGTTGAATTTGAACCCAGGACCCCTGTACTGTAACACAACAGTGCCAACCACTGAGTCACCATGACAGCTGTAGACAAAGTGGTGTCTTCATCCTGTGCTCTCCAGCCGCTGTGACTACAACTCCCAACATGGAGATCCCTGATTTAGAGGGTGGTAACCATCATTCTTGCTAAGCTTGTTTTACAGGGCAGATTTTTTCAGGGTCAAATGGCTTTTGCAAATATTTGATTCTCATGGATTTGCTTCGGTCGCTGGTGATGACAGGTTGAACTTCTGAGCTTCCTGTGCTTGACAAAAGCTTTTAGTCTGTGCAAACCACATGCAGGATCTGACTGATTTTATACAAATGGGCCATGTATTTGAGTAGAAAAACAACATTTTTGGGCCAAACAAGCAAATTTCGCAACTAGAAGAGTCTAAATAGATATGAGAGTATATACATAATCACCGACTAAAGAACTGCTCCCAATAAAACATAATTTTTAAATATACAATTTAAAATAATTTTATAAATGGCAACCTCTGTAGATAATATCAATTAGCTCCCCAATCGTCCTAGGAGAATCCTAGTGCTGACTAACCAATAGATTAACGAAATAATGATAAATGGTTACTAGTTCTCCACACTAGACTTCTATTGGGACTATCGGTGAGTTAGTCTATATTATATATATGATTACCATTTACGGTACCAAACAAGCAAATACAAGGTAGATATTGGAAATTGCTATATTTACCACATTCCTCAAAGTGGTATTCATATTTTGTAAAGCAGGCCCGCACAAAATACGCCAATGGGCCACATGTGGCCTGCTAATGGATTTCTGACACCCAACAATGGTCCAATAGAGGGAGGAGCTTGTGTAACACCCGTCCCAAAAGGGGCGGTACGGTCTGGTTTGGGGGCTTTCCGGGGATTTCAGGGGGGCGCCATGGCACAATGGGTTGGCAGATTTTTTTTTTTTTCCAACATTGAGGAAATATACTAAAATATGCTAGTAATAAATATAATAAAATATATAATATGATAAGAAATAATATAATAAATAAAAATTATAATAAGAAAATAAAATAATTAAGCATTAGAATAATAAACCTAATAAATATAATATAATAAAATACACTCATAGTAAACATAAGAAAATATAATATAAAATATAATAAATATTAGAATAATAAAATATACTGATGGTAAATACAAAAAATGTAATAAATATAATAAATATTAGAATAATAAAATATACTGATAGTAAATATAAATAAAATACACTAAATAGTAAATTAAAAGATAAATAATAAATAATGATATAAAATATAATAAATAATATAAGAAGTATTATAATAAAATATACTAGCAGTAAATATAGGAAAATACACTAATAATTTGGCTAGTTCCAAAAAAAGGGCACAGTTAAGGGGGACTCTGGTTATCGTTCTGGAGTTGTGGCCGCTTCTGAAGGTGGAGCTTATGGAGGTCGCTAATCTATTTGTGATCAGATGCATCTATGGGTCTTCAAGTTGCTAGAGCTTCCATGTGATTGGTTGCTTTGCCCTTTAGGGCCACTTTTTTTTTAGGACGGTGCAGCGCTGGATCCGAGGTGTCGGGAGAGGAGAGTATAACTTTTTTTTTTAATGGTAAATGGGTACTAGTATGTGATTGGTTGCTTTGCCCTGTAGGGCCACTTTTTCTTGGGGCCGTTGTTGATGTATGGGGCAGTTGGATCAGGATACAAAGCAGTGATACAACCTCTGTGTATGGTTGCATGTTTTCCGGCCGCTGTGTTTTGCAGGCTTGTGTCTTGTGCTATTCAGAGACACCAACACACATCTTGGATATTTTTATAACCTGCAGTAGAACAAATGATTCTCTGCTATTAATAACTGGACTCCTGTCATTGGCCTCCTCGAAGACGGTGAGAGGTGCCGCCAGGCTGTCGGGTTCTTCCTTTGGTTTTCTCTGTTTTGGAAACGGTATCAGCAGGATTTCAGAGCGAGATTCACTATTTATTCTGCTTCAGTTTCCTGTAATTGTTTTGGTGGGATTTTTTTGTCCTGCGGAGATCATAAATCAGAGGCGCATTTATTTATGCTCATACCGTATCGTCTATAGTTTTGCATTGTTAGAGACTCTTAAGACGTCCATTGTGATGGCGTCCTCTCCTGATTTCTGTTATTTGTCGTCCTTTGTGGATCCAAATCTCCAACATTTACACCTGAACCTGGTTTGTATATCTGGTAACATAAATGTAGATGGTGATTTAAATCTACATAGGTTCTCTATGACTCCACATAACCTATGAAGAGAGAGAGGAAGAGAGAGGGAAGGAGCAACCATCTCTCCATTCATTCTGCAAACGGACCTAGAGATGATGGGTAGAGGGCAGGGACTCCTATTTTTCACATAGTTAAAGCAAAGGGGCATCTTCTACGTTTAGAGGAAAGTAGGTTCTTATACAGTATCAGACTGAGCTGCTGAAGGTCCCCCATTGGGGTTGATTCTGGGGCCCACTGGTTGGGGTTGATTCTTGGGAGCCCACTGTTGGGGTTGATTCTTGGAGCCCACTGTTGGGGTTGATTCTTGGAGCCCACTGTTGGGGTAGAATTCATGGGGCCCTCACTGTTTTGGGGTTGATTCTTGGGGCCCACTGTTGGGGTTGATTCTTGGAGCCCACCGTTGGGGTTGATTCTTGGGGCCCACCGTTGGGGTTGATTCTTGGGGCCCACCGTTGGGGTTGATTCTTGGGGCCCACCGTTGGGGTTGATTCTTGGGGCCCACCGTTGGGGTTGATTCTTTGGGCCCACCGTTGGGGTTGATTCTTTGGGCCCACCGTTGGGGTTGATTCTTGGAGCCCACTGTTGGGGTTGATTCTTGGAGCCCACTGTTGGGGTTGATTCTTGGGGCCCACCGTTCGGGTTGATTCTTGGAGCCCATTTTACAGTTACAGCACATGACTGCACATGACTCTTATTTTCTGCTTCTCTTTCTCTGACTTTGCACTTGAAAGGCAGACCCAAGCCTTCTATTCTCAGGGGCCTATTGGGGGTTCCCCTGCTCCCCTGTAGGCCACTTTTCTTTTTTTTTTTTTTTAACCTCTAAGAGCAGTGAGACTTTGGAAATCTTCTCCAGAGCTAAAATGTGATGGTGAAATCGCTAAAAGCTCAAATGTAGCCTGAATACATTTCTAGAGTGTAATAACATTGCAAGCTATAGTGAATAGGCTACTGTAGAGGGATTTGCGGAATGAATTGCTTTCTTAAAGGGGTTGTCCACTTAGTTTTTAATTTTTAGCACACCAGAGCTCAGCTTCTCTCCTCTATCATATAACCCTATATATCACAGAGCTCAGCTTCTCTCCCTCTATCATGTAACCCTATATATCACAGATCTCAGCTTCTATCCTCTATCATGTAACCCTATATATCACAGAGCTCAGCTTCTCTCCTCTATCATGTAACCCTATATATCACAGAGCTCAGCTTTTCTATCATATAACCTTATATATTACAGAGCTCCTCTCCTCTCCTCCATCATATAACCCTATATATCACAGAGCTCAGCTTCTCTATTCTATCATATAACCCTTATAAATCACAGAGCTCTGCTCCTCTCCCTCTATCATATAACCCTATATATCACAGATCTCACTCCTCTCCACTAACATAAAAACCTATATATGATAAACGCTCAGCTTCTTCCTCTATCATATAACCCTATATATCACAGACTCAGCTCCTCCCTTCTATCATATAACCCTATATAATCACAGAGCTCAGCTTCTATCCTTATTATCATATAACCCTATATATCACAGAGCTCAGCTTCTTCTCCTCTATCCTAAAACCCTATATATCACAGACATAGCTTCTCGTCCTCTATCATATAACCCTATATAATCACAGAGCTCAGCTTCTCTCCTCTGATCATAATAACCCTATATATCACAGAGCTCAGCTCTCTCCTCTATCATAATAACCTTATATATCACAGAGGCTCACTCTCTCCTCTATCACATCCTGCTCTCAGATAGGGCAGCAGAAACCACCTGACAGGTTCCCTTTAATGCTATGACTAAAGGATGAACAAAGTAGTCTGAAATGCATATACTATTTTGTATGTCTTTCATTTGTTTTTTTTTTACATTGCAACAATATGTGGATTCTTTAAGAACATCTTATGTCCAGCATCGCCCAGGTTTGCCTATTGCTGACAGCACTGAATAGGCCTTTACAGTTAACATGGCGGCTGTCGCCCCACTTTCCCAGACCCCGCAGATGTATGGGATGCATAGTGTCCTGTCTACTAGAGTAACAATCCTGGCTGTGGCCGCTGACGTCCCATGACGATTCCCGCATCCTGGACAGTTGTTGTTTTTGGAACATAGTGAAAGGAAACTGAATTCTTGCCTCGCACATCCCGGTCACTGTGCAGCCCGACCCAGTAATGCTTGGTATAGCAAAGACAATAAAGGGTCCGTTTAAAGGGGTCCTTTCACTTTATCTTCCATTATATAACAGAGCCTGAACCCTGGGCTAATACATTGTAGCGTTGTATAAGAATAGGTGAGAAATTTAAACTTGAGTTCAAACCGGATGCAATTGCAGCAAACCCTCAGCTGCGGGAAATTCGGTCTAAGTTTTCAGCTTCTGGATATTAGCATAAATTTTACCATTCACTGACAGCAAACAGAGATCTAAAAAACGGTTAGGAATTACATTGCAAAGTATATAAGAACGTTGTGGAATAGTTCACACAATATTTGTGTGACATCGGAGCCTCCTTTAAAGGTCGTGGCAAATTATTACAGTTTGGGAATCCACAAAACTGCCACAGCCACAAACGTGATGTCTGTCGGTGTGACCGATCCAGTAGTGACTTTAAAAAAAAAAAAAAAAAAAACTTTTTGATATTCTTACTCTCAAAGTTGGCCAAGCTTTTTGTCTAGCTTGAGGGAAGTGCAGAATGTGGTTACATTGGCACCTAGTGGCCACAAGCTGCATCATTGTAAACGTAAGTTTTAAAATGATGAGTAATTCAGCTGCTGGGTGACATCCTGTGCCGGTCACTGATCCGTCTACTCTTCTGCTGAACATTTTCCCATGTGTCAGTCTTCACTGTATTTCTTGCTACTACTTTGGATATTTGTAGCACCTAGCTACTGAATAAATCCCATGTGGTGCGCTGGCTTGGTGGGTATATAAAGTGTGTGATATGCTGTCTGCACACATACCTTTTATTGCTGTCATGGGTCTGGAACAGATGGATTTCACTGCACCTCTGCTAACCCTATTGTGTATGAGGACCTGGAGCAGATGGATGTCACTGCAGATCTGCTAACCCTACTGTGTATGGGGCCCCGGAGCAGACAGATGCTGCTGCACCTCTGCTAACCCTACGGTGTATGGGGCCCCGGAGCAGACAGATGTCACCGCACCTCTGCTAACCCTACTGTGTATGGGCCCCGGAGCAGACAGATGTCACTGCACCTCTGCTAACCGTACTGTGTATGGGGGCACCGGAGCAGACAGATGCTACTGCGCACCTCTGCTAACCTACTGTGTATGGGGCCCGGAGCAGTACAGATGTCACTGCACCTCTGCTAACCCTACAGTGTATGGGCCCCGGAGCAGACAGATGTCACCGCACCATCTGCTAACACTACTGTGTATGGGGCCCTGGAGCAGCAGTGTCCTACCGCACCTCTGCTAACCCTACTGTGTATGGGCCCCTGGAGTGACGGATGTCACTGCACCTCTGCTAACCCTACTGCGTATGGGGCCCCTGGATGGTGGTGTTGGCTCTATGGCTCCTCCAGCAGCTGTGGGGCCCCTGGATGGTGGTGTTGGCTCTATGGCCCCTCCAGCAGCTGTGGGGCCCCTGGATGGTGGTGTTGGCTCTATGGACCCTCCAGCAGCTGTGGAGCCCCTGGATGGTGGTGTTGGCTCTATGGACCCTCCAGCAGCTGTGTCCCCCCCTGGATGGTGGTGTTGGCTCTATGGACCCTCCAGCAGCTGTGGGGCCCCTGGATGGTGGTGTTGGCTCTATGGACCCTCCAGCAGCTGTGGGCCCCTGGATGGTGGTGTTGGCTCTATGGACCCTCCAGCAGCTGTGGGAGCCCCTGGATAGTGGTGTTGGCTCTATGGACCCTCGAGGAGCTGTGGGTGCCGCTGGAGGGTGGTGTTGGCTCTATGGACCCTCCAGCAGCTGTGGAGCCCCTGGATGGTGGTGTTGGCTCTGTGGCCCCTCCAGCAGCTGTGGGGCCCCTGGATGGTGGTGTTGGCTCTATGGACCCTCCAGCAGCTGTGTCCCCCCTGGATGGTGGTGTTGGCTCTATGGCCCCTCCAGCAGCTGTGTCCCCCCTGGATGGTGGTGTTGGCTCTATGGACCCTCCAGCAGCTGTGGAGCCCCTGGATGGTGGTGTTGGCTCTATGGCCCCTCCAGCAGCTGTGGGGGCCCCTGGATGGTGGTGTTGGCTCTATGGACCCTCCAGCAGCTGTGGGAGCCCCTGGATGGTGGTGTTGGCTCTATGGCCCCTCCAGCAGCTGTGGGGCCCCTGGATGATGGTGTTGGCTCTATGGACCCTCCAGCAGCTGTGGGAGTCCCTGGATGGTGGTGTTGGCTCTATGGACCCTCCAGCAGCTGTGGGACCCTGAGTGTTGCTCGTGGCCCCCCACACTGTGGACCTAGATGGTGTGTTGCTCTATGGACCCTCCAGCAGCTGTGGGGCCCCTGGATGGTGGTGTTTGGCTCTATGGACCCTCCAGCAGCTGTGTCCCCCCTGGATGGTGGTGTTGGCTCTATGGACCCTCCAGCAGCTGTGGGAGCCCCGGATGGTGGTGTTGGCTCTTTGGACCCTCTAGCAGCTGTTGGATGCAGTTAGCTCCCGATACCTGGGACAACCTATGAGGACCATATTGAGTTACTTCCAGCCTGTCTAGCTGCTCTCCGTGCTGTCCACATTTGGTTATTCTGGATATTAGCTGGTGGCCATAATGATGGGACTTCATTGTTTAATTACTAGAAGTCTGGTCCAGTTGTTATTAACCACTATACTGCCAGAGAATGAGACTGAAACTGAGAAGACAAGTGTACGGCAGAGATTAATACAATTGTTTCTATGATTTGCTAAAAGATACCGGTGACATGAAAGATTTTCTGGTTACTTTTTCACACTTCTATTTTTTTCTCTCACTTTTTTCCTATGTAGAATCCAATCACATTTGCCAAGTCATAGTGGCCGCCTGCAGTTCCTACATAACCACTATGGTTAACCAAAATTCTGACTCACGGTTACGAAACCTGTTTAAGCTTCTATTATGCTGGAAGTGGTGATTTGTATCTGGCACAGACACTGACGTGAGACCGGAGTTCCCGCGTTTTCTTATTGTCGTATTCAGCCACATGTGATGGTGTGTCCAAATTGTAGTTTACCGAAATATTGTGGCTTGAAAATCCGGTAAAAGGAGCAAAAAATAATTTAATAAATTTGCCTGTGGGTTTAAAGGGGTTTTGCCAAGAAGTAAGTTCCTCACCTAACAGGCTGATACTCCCCTCTTGAGGCTTAAAAAAAGGGGCGTTGTGTTTAAAAAACAAGTACCTCCTCTGTGATGTCATCACTCCACCTCCCATGCACATTCCTGATACTCAGTCTCTGTAGTTGAGCAAACACTGTTTTGCTAATCCACAGAGGAGAACTGTATTGTGCAGAAGCTATATGCATTTTATTTCTCCCTCTTATTTGCTCAGGAGAGAAGATAAGCTCAGCAGGCATAGTCTTTCATTCCTTCATGAACGGCTGCAGGGGGAGAGGGAGGGGGGCTGAGCAGAGAGCCAGGGAGTGTCTACATGTTTACTCAGATAATGACATTACAACCAGGGCTGTGGACTCGGCAAGCCGAAGCCCCGACTCCTCAATTTCCAAAACCTCCGACTCTTCATACACGGCGCATGTTTAAGTGATAACTTTACTGTAGTAAAATGGTTACATCTGGCTTTTTATCATGTTATGATACAATAATTAAGCTATTTAGGTAGAACAGACACTGACAAGCAATAGGGTAACAATGTTTTGATCTTTTGAATGTGTAGAAGAGACCTGGGATCAGATTTTGGTCAAGATATGATTGAATCTGATTCAGAGCCCAGAAGGAACCAGGCAGTGCTGAAAGCCAAAGGTGGATTTCCCATGTACTAACAAAATAATAAAAATTAACATTTTCAATTTTTAGGAGCAAAACAGTAACAATGAATTTACATGACAAGATTCTGCAGAACTAAGCAGATGCTAAATACTTGCAAGTCACATTTATGTGATAGGTAAGATGACTGATGCAGTGCAAAGAGCAATTTTATATATAAACTAACTGGACCAATTTATTATATATTTTGGGAGTCGGTCCATTTTCTGCAAAATAGGCACCGACTCCCGACTCCACAGCCCTGATTACAACCAGAATCTTTCTCCCCAGTCCCTTCAAAGCTCAGTCATGTTCCCTGCCATCAGATAAAAAGTGCAAACAATGCAAGAGCGGCAAGATCAACTCCTGGTCGTGTCTAATGTAAACTGTCAGGAATCTAAGGGCATGTAAGGAAGGCTGTAGCTCTCACAGGCTTCACTTTTTTTTGATGACATATATTTAGAAAAGTGATTAAATACCCATTTTGGAGGATCCCACGTCAACATTAGATCGTGGCAAAACCCCATGTAGCACATGAGGATGTCATTATTATCATGTCCCTTGATGTTCTAATATCTGCTGTTTCCATACTGCTACCCAACGGCGGCTGCTGCTGCAGTAACCAGGACGTGCGGTATATGTTATACGTACAGGGAATGCCTATGCAGATTAGTTTCAGTATCCAGAGGTCTGTGAGGAAGCTTTTATTACCTTGTGTTATCAGTCACTAAGTCATACAATTCCCTCGTAATCTACCATGTGGTGAATTTTGAAATATTTCCTGCTAGGAAATAGGACGACAGCTGATTCTTTGAATTCATGTCATGGGGCTGTAATTCTTTAGCTGCCAAAAAACGACAAATGTGCCCTGTCCTGTGCGGGACCCTCTGTTGGGAGCCCTCTCCCACCGGCGGCGTACAAACAGAGCCGGGACGACAGGTAGGCGAAGGTAGGTGACCGCCTAGGGCTCTGCTTCATCCCAGGCAGGAAAGGGGCGCAAAGAGGAATGAAGTGAGCTGAATTTTACATTGGGAGGGGAGGAGTGGGGGCGCTACATACCTTGTTTGCCTAGGGCACCAGTATACCTTGTCCCAGCCCTGTGTACAAATATCACTATACTCTGCCACCACCGTACCCGTGGCCATTCCTGATATACCTTTTTCTGTAAATCCTTGTGTTCACCATGAAATAACAATTCTAGACCATCTTTCCCGATCTCTGTATGTTGTGCTATTCCTCTGTTATTCCATCTAGAAATTCATTACCAATCTGTCAGCTGGGTGTTACCTATGTGGGGGCGGGGGGTTGTCTTGCTCAATCTGACATTGTCCAATCAGTGCTGACAGTCAGTGTGTGTAGGGACACGCTCCTTTGATAACTAGGAATGGTAACACCCATCTGACAGATTCAGTAATACATTTGTAAGAGGAATAACAGAGGAACATCACAGAGGTATAAGAGAAGATGATCAAAAACTGTTATTTCAAACAGAACACAAGGATTTATTACAACAAGCATGTCAGGAGATGTACCAGCATCACACAATGCCTAATAAATACCGCCATATAGTGCAGAAATAATACAACCATATAATATGGGGTTGTCTCATCTCCGTTTCACAGAGCCAGCAGCAGCTTTTATTCATGCATCCTGTTGGGTTATTAGCATATAAACTCCAGGTATTCAAACTTCTGATAATTAGTCTAGATTAGATTAAAAAAAATCTCCTGCTCTCAGGACCAGAGAAGCTTCAGAGCTAAAGTAAACAGCAGTAATTAGTCTCCTTTGTTTGTTAGATCAGATAAGACTCAAGCTCTCAAGTCGCTGGCAGTTCTGTGTGATGACATCACTCCCTGCTATCGGATAAAACAAACAGCAGTGGAGAGCAGGGCAGAGCGGTTCAGTCACCTAGAGAAACCTGAAAGCTCTCAGAGGTGATAAAATCATTTGTAGTTCCTCAACAACAACAAAAATAAACCAGGCAATATATTTGAAAAAACTCTTCATTTACTGTTCCCTACATGTTGGAAGCTAATCTTTGTAGCAAGACAACCCTTTTTAATCGTTGTACGGCCCCAACTTATTGTGCAGCATTTTACATTACAGACAAAATGAGTGACGTCTTAGTAATTCAAACAAGAGGCGTGAAGAGCCTACAGTCTATGAGGAGATGGAGGATGTTTTAATGGCAATTCAATACATAAGGAAATGGAATAACCGTGCTATGCAATCAATATTAAAGGGGTTTTGCCACAATCTCATTTCATACCTCCTGCATCCAGCTCTTCAGCTCTGTGTGCTCAGAAGGGTGGAGGAGGGGGGGGGGGGGGAGTGTGTGATTTGTTTGAATCGCAGATCATGTTACCCAGCAGGATGACAACACCAGGCCTTTCCTCTCTCTAGTCAAAGAAAGGTCTGCTTATGTACAGAGCTGTGAGCAGCTACAATGTAGTTCAGAAGTTCAGAGGTAAAGTTTTTGCCTCACAGCACAAGGGTCCTAGGTTTAAATCCCTGCAGGAACCAAACCTGTGGATTTTATTTCTCTTTATCAATGCACAGACCTGGTTGAGGTTTCTTTTTTTAATTATTTGCACTGTTTGACTGATTACTAAGGAGGACAGAAGACGGGAGTAGAATGATAGCACCTGGGGTTTGAACACTCAGTAGCTGCCTGAGAGGAGAGGTGATGTCTGAGCATGTGCAGCCAGGACTGAGCTCACAGCCCTGGTCGTATCCCCTGGAGACGAGCTGTAAACAATGGATCACTAAAGGAGCAGCTAAAACAAAAACGGTGCAGAATTTTTAATAATGATGAATGATGAAAATGGATATTATTTAATTTACAAGCTTCCCACAGCAATTTTACTTTGTGGCAAAACATCTTTAAACTTGTGCTGGTCATAAATGTCGCCCTGAGGCACACCTTCAAAAGGGTTGACAGCTGTATGGGTCACACACTATTTCACTATATGGCGCTAAGGAAGGCTGGAAAGTATGGAACAAACATCAATACTACATCCCCTGACTGGAGAGCTGTGCTATTATTTTCTGCTGGAATTTCCATTGTGTCACATGTAATATGAGATGGGGTTTTGCTTTCATTTTTTTGCTATAATAATCAGATTTTGTTGTTCTCCATGCAATATTCAATGTGCACCTTTTGCACATTTTACAAATTGCAAAAGGTCATTCTAAAATTCCCCTGGGGGTGTTGGGCCTTTCAGCTTCTACGAACAAACACAGGAAGTGTGAAGTCACATCAGTCGTTTTCTCACTCAAATAGTGTCATCAGTAGGAGTACAGAGACATGGCTTTATTAAAGCTTATTCTTCATATTAAAAAAACAAAAAATCCCATAAAGGAGGTTTACTATAAAAATTAAAGGGATTTTCTGCTCATTACAAATCTGAAAAACGGATTTTACATCTTTTAAGCTGAGATATGATCACTTGATGGAAGAGGCCTGAGGCTGCACTACTGAGAGGTTCTGATGACAACACGGCCCATTCTGGTTCTACAGTGTAGTTTCATGGAGACCATTTGTGTGTCAACATTACTGAATACATACATGTTGACCAACATGCACCTGTAACTTTTAGACGTTGTCAGACTGTGGTGTCTGGTGCCCACCAGTGGAGTTGATTCTTGGGGGTCCACCAGTAGAGGTGATCCTTGGGACCTACTAGTGAGATTGATCCTGGGCCCACCGGTGGCGGATTCCTGATGCCACGCCCACCATACAGCTGATTTCCTGGGCCCCCACCGGTAGCTGCTGATTCCTGTTGACCAACCATCACCTGTCTGGCGCTGATTCTTGGGGCCGCCCACCGTGGAGTGATTCCTGGGGCCCCCACCGTGGCGCTGATTCCTGGGGCCCCACTCGGTGGCGCTGATCCTGGGGCCCCCACCGGTGGCGCTGATTCCTGGGGCCCCCACCGGTGGCGCTGATTCCTGGGGCCCCCACCGGTGGCGCTTATTCATGGGGCCCCCCACCGGTGGCGCTGATTCCGGGGGCCCCCACAGGTGGCGCTGATTCATGGGGCCCCCACCGGTGGCGCTGATTCCTGGGGCCCCCACCGGTGGCGCTGATTCCTGGGGCCCCCACCGGTGGAGTTGATTCTTGGGGCCCCATCGGGGGCGCTGATTCCTGGGGCCCACCGGTGGCGCTGAATCCAGGGGGTTTCACTGCTCCACTGAAGTCCGTTCCAAACCTTCTTTTAGAACCAGCCAATAATAGGTCTCCAGTATGACGCTGCGCCTGTCAGAACTCTAGTGTTAGTGCTGTTATCGGAATCAGTAGTGCATCCTTAGGCTCTTGGCCTATAATATGAAGTCATTGTAAATTAGTATAGATCTATGATAAGTAAAATAAATAACATGAGAGGGACTAAAAGTCTGAAGTCACCGTATACACAGCTCTGTTATGGCTCTAACGTCTTGCAGTAAACTGTGGCGTAACTCCTGACCTTTACACTCACCCACCGTTCCTTTGGTTAGGGCTGTAGCTCGGTACTTTGCAGCCTCCTCACTCTTGGCACAGCTCTAGACGATAAAGCCCCCACGAAAACAAAACCGAAAAGGAAGATTTCCGATGAAAACACCACCTAAATTGTGTTGTGAAAGTTGCAGCCGCCCACTAGGGGGCACCAGCTTACTGTTTGTGACACCATCACTATTCTGAGTTACGCTTTTGGATTTTTTTTTTCTTTTAAAAAAAACAAAAACATTCATTGGAATTTTTTGTACTTTTTTTTTTATTTTTTTTTTTTTAGTTTTTATTCAATCTATTGTAGACAGATACACACAGACTGATGCCCCACAAATATATTAAACTATGAAAGGAGACAAATTCATTTTTCATGTACTATAACCTTGTTCGGATGTTTAGAGGCCATTGTAAAAAAAAATGGAAAAATTAGTCATTGATTGTCACTTTTCACTTAACGTATTGTCATGGGACCCTCCGAATCCTAACATGAGTTTCTCACACTGTGTAGACTCCAAATGATCAACTGTAGTCTATGATTGAACCTGGTAGCATGTAATTATTTTCCTTGCAGTTCCACCATAGGGAGAAATAAAGTATTACACATTTCCCATTTAAATCATAGACATCCTGGGTTCCCCGAGCAATAGGTGTTCTTTGTAGCTACTCTCTGCTCTAGCTCCTAGATTAGGGTCTCTCTGTTAGCTCGGAATTCTCTCATATGGTATATACATACTTGAGTTAGGTTCCTGTTAGGGGCGCCCTTATTGGGGCGATTTGCTCCACTTTTGTATAGGTAGATATAGTTTTTGTAGGAGTTAAGTATAGGGTTTGTTATAGGTTTAGCTTTTTTCTATATTTTTAAAAGTTATTGTTTTATCTGGTCCTAGGATTTATACTGACAATTGTGGATTTTGTTTGATATTGGGTATAACCAGGCATATTACTATCATATGGGGTTGCCCTGACCCCTTTATTTGTTCTTTTTGGGTATATGTAGTTTATTTAAGGTATATACATACTTGCCAACCTCTGAAAATGTCCATCGGGGAGAACAGAAGCGGTCATATATATATATTTTTTTTTACATTTTAATACAGGATTGCCCTTTGGACTACGTTAGACCAGCGTTGGATTGACCTCTTTAATAAAATGGTCAATGACGGTTGTTGTCGGAGAGTGTTTATTTAAATAAAAAGTGGGTTTTTTTGTGCATTTTGTGTGTCCCCCCCCCCCCCCATTTATTTCCAGTGTTAATCGAGGTGTCTGACAATTGCCTCTTCATTACTATCGTTCAGGATTGGTGTCAGTCAGCCGTGGTTTCTGTAACCCCAAGGCTGACACTAACCCCCAGTCAATATTACCCCAGTACCCAATGCACCAGGGGTACTAGGAAGAACCGGTTAACTATTAGAAGCAGACCCTCCAATGTGATGATCTGCTGCTAGGGTGGCTGCCGGATGGTATTTTTAGAGTGGGATGGGACAAGTGTCCATGGACATTCCCATTCTGATAGTATCAGGCTGCAGCTGTCGGTTTTACCCTGGTTGGTTTCGGCAAACGGGGGGGACTCCACGTCGTGGTTTTTTTTTTTTTTTTTTTCAAGAATAAGTAATTTATTGAGAATCCAAAAATGGGCATCCACTATACAGTGGATGTCCATGGTTTGATTATCAATAAATGAATAATTTTAAGGAAAAAAACTGTGTGCCCCTCCCCATTTTCCATAACCAGCCAAGGTAAAACCGACCGCTGCAGCCTGATACTATCAGAATGGGAAGATCCATCTATACTGATCCTTTCCGATTCTAAAAATACCAACCTGCAGCCGCCCCAGAAGCGGACCATCACATTTGAGGGTTCACTTCTGATGGTTACCCAGCTCTTCCCAGTATCCCCGATGCGTTGGGTACTGGGGTAATAGTGACACAGGGTTAGTGTCAGCCTTGTGCTACAAAAACCACCGCTGGAGAACACCAAGCCTGAACTAACACTGGAATTAAAGGAAAAAAAAAGACAAAAAAAACTTTTATTTAAATCAATACTCCCCGACACCAGCCCTCGTTAACCATTTTTTTAAATAAATAGATGCAATGTTGATCCGACGTAGTCCACCGATTACGAAGTAGTCCAAATGAAAATCAGTAAATAGAAACATTATACAGATACATAGGCTGGGTACCCTATCCAGCATCCATTAAAAGCTGTATAGGATGGTCGTCACCCAGCTTTCCTGAACACTGGATATTCTATCCCACATGCAGGAAAACTGGATGATTACCTAATCCCCCACTCGTAGCATCCAGTTGTCCTATCTTAGAAAAGCTGGGTCTCTCCTATGGGGTATGGGCATCACCCAGCTTTTCTAAGATAGGAAAACTGTGTGCCCATTACTCCCCCACCGCCTCTGACGCTCACTCTCTACCTCCCCCACCCCCCACCACTACCCCCCCCCCCAAAAAAAAGAAAACAACAAAAAAAAACCTCCCATCCCCCCTCCCCCCCCTTTCTCACTCAAATCACCTCCTCCCCAAGGACATATACTCACCAGTCTTCCAGAGCTGCTGGCAATCAGCAGATCAGTCTGTGCACTGCTGGGGAGAGGGGCAGAGCTTCACGGTTCTGCCCCCTCTCCCCAGTAGTACGCCGCAGACACGAATCTGACAGCAGCCGGCCTCGGATGTTGTCAGAAGAATGGAGCGATTGCAGGGTAAGCCTGAGTTTGATGTGCCCACCGCCACCACCCCGTTCACCACTGCAGAATGTTTGCGAACGCCACAGGTCCCCGCCAGCCACACCCCACAGTCTCTGCCGCCCGTATTGCGGGGGAAAGGCTCACATGCGGTGGCTGCAGAAACTGGGGGGGAGAGGGGGGAATGAAGTATGAAGATTAAGCATCTCCCTGTTACCCTCCCAGGAAGAAGTTTCTCATGCCACTGCCACTTGTATTTAAGGCTGACTGCGGGAGGTTCGCCACTTGTTCCAGGAGTGCGGGAGGGCTCCCCTATCTGCAGGAGTCTCCCGGACAATCCAGGAGGGTTGGCAAGTATAGGTATACGTAGTTGAAAAATGAATTGGGTTGGGCTATGATAAATTGTTGCCCCATTTGCATGTACCTTTTATAGCATAAAGTTTAGGCTGATAACACCAGGGCACAGACCTGTTCCCTGTCACCGAACTGTTACCTCTGCACATGTCACAGAGCATGCCCACAATATCCTCCCATAGAGGTCAATGGATAGACCAGAATTGGATTTTTTTTTTCATTATTATTTTCTTTCCACATTAGCATCATGTTGGTTCACACCATGGTGTTTTTTTTTTTTTTATATAATTCTGTACAACCCCTTTAAAGGAATAAGTGGAAAATGCTGTCATAGTTTTGTGGTTTGAGGTGCATGTGATAAGCTTACTGCTTGCCCTTAGACAACCTCAAGCAACGTACTTCCCTCTCTTGTGTGTTTACTGAAAATATTACAACATTTGGCTTCTGCTTCAACATCTGATTGAGTTTAGATTCAAAATTGTAAGATTGTTTAGGTCATTCTTACCATATCTTTATAATGAAGAGACTTCTGCTTTTTCTGACTAAAACTAAATTAAATTTCGACTTCCTGCAACCACCCCTAGAGGGAGTTATGTATCATGCTAAATATGAATAAATGAATATACACTACTCAAAAAAAAAATTAAAGGGGTTGTCTCACTACATTGATTCATCTCACCTCAGTCCTGCTTTCTTGGTTTCACTTTGAATTCAGGGGCGTGTTTACTGGTTTCCACTAGGCTGTAGTAGAAGCCAGGTCTGTAGTTATAGCAACCAGTGCTGGCAGCCTATCGGGAGATGTCAAACAGGTCTGTAGCTATAGCGACCTGAGGAGCTGATGCAGCACATACAAGAGGGGATATCTAGGAATAGGTAGGACACTGTTAATGGACACATATTGCAAAGTGCCTTGTTTTCGCAAGATCTTTAACATAAAAAGCAATTCTTGTAGCGAGACAACCCATTTAAGGCTATTTGGCTTTTGGTTAGTTTCAGGATGAACATATCATTTCTTGAAATTATTTTTTTCATTTTATTTTTTTAATGACCTAAATGAGTCCCTTTCTTCCCTTTAAATGCACATGTCCAACTGTTCAGTCTTTCAAGATTCTTTGCACAAATTGCTAATCTCTAACAAAGAACTTAATGGCAAAATTCACAACAGGTGTTTGATCCCTGAATCGTCCAATAAATTTAGGGGATCAATTTGAATTGGGATTTAAACAGTCCTCCTCATCCTGCTGTTCACTTATTGACACCATGAGGTCAAGACAACAATTGATCAACAGTATCTCGCTATTGCGAGGCTTCAAGCAGGATGCTCTCAGATGGAAGTGGCCACTGAGCTTAGAGTCTTACAGAGCGTCATCAGCAGGTTGTATCAGAGATACAGAGAGACTGGAAGAGTCACAGAAAGTCAAAGAAGTGGTCGTCCTTTGGCTCCATCACACATTAATGACGACTTCAATGTAAGCAATGCCCTACAGAGCTGGATGGTGAATGCCGTGCAACTCCAGGCACGTTTAAGAGCGGTAAGAGGCACCAAGTGTCACGTCAGACCATTTGTAACCGTATACATCAGCGTGGTCTGCGTGCTAGAAGACCGGGAAGGGTTCCTGACCACGCAACAGGGCACAGGCATCATTGTCTTGCATGGTCCAGCATAGATGCTGCTTGGACAAGGGACCAGTGGTCCTCAGAGCTGTTTAGTGATGAAAGTTGATTCACTCTGAGCAGAAATGATGGCCGCCATTGATGCTGCAGACGTCAAGGAGAGCGATATGCATCAGCCAGGTCAGGTACCAGTTGGGTACTCTTGCCGGTCGTCTGACACGCAGACCACGCTGATGTAGATGGTTACGAATGGTCTGATGTGACACTTGGTTGCCTCTCCCCTTCCTTAAGTGTGTGATGGAGCCAAAGAACGTCCACTTCTTTTCCTTTCTGTGACTCTTCCAGTCTTACTGGTCCTTACATGTTTAAAGCTAATCTTTGTAGCGAGACAAACCCTTTAAGGGATGGTCTCTTTTAGTCCATTTAAAAAAATAAATAAATAAAGGCATTTTATGTTCATCGAAAATGTCAACTGAAAGTTTGTGCGCGCGCGTGTGTGTATATATACATACTATTTACTATTTTGCCGTTGGCAAACTTAAACTCTATCAGTTCTCTATCTATAAAACACTAAAACGTAACTTTTATTATATATGACTCTTAACCTATCTACACACTACTTAAAAACCTGATTTATAACCTCATCATTTAACCCTTTTTGCTTCTGAAAGAGGGAATAACTCCCTTTCTATTATCATGTCTGGTGGAGCACCACCTACTAACAGGAGAGCCTTATACCTATAGCAAAGTACTAGCTTCAGTAAGGGATCCCAAGCCTACTACTTGGGCAGTTGTCCCTAATCTCTTGGACACAGAACAAATAAGGCCCCCTTGTGACACCGTCTGCAGCGGGTGACACTTGTAGACAGAGGTGAGAAATCACAATTTAAAACGTCATATCTGACCTCGCCGACATGTTTCGCCAGCTAACCTGGCTTCATCAACCTGAGGTCATCAGAGCTTTGGAGATTATGTATATATACATATACACATGCACACACATATTCACTACTCACAAAAAGTTAGGGATATATATATAATGTCATGTATTTAGCATGATGAATGGCTCCCATAGTTCTGGTTGCAGACAATCAAAATTTAATAGAACGACATGTATGTACGGGGCTGCGCCGCAAAGTCTGGCGTCTTTTCAGTCCGAAAACTCGCACAGCCCTGTTCCCTATATTTTTACATCGCCCGTACGCCAGTGTCAGGTGCATTACAGAGCGCTCGCGGCACTTTGTAATGCGCCTGATCTCGGAGGGCGTGCGGCAGGCGGGGCGCACTAGAACTGTACAAAGCCATAGAGTTATAGCTTCAGTGCGGCAATTCTAGGTGCATTACTGCTGGAACAGTTAGAGCACTTTCAAAGTGGTTTACCTGAGCCAGAAGTGTCGTACTAGCGCTAGAATTTGCCTGATTTATGACCCGCAGTAGAACTGGTTCATAAATCAAGCGCATTCTACACTGTTATAATGCGCATGAAATTGGCATCCAAATGTCAAAAATCATAATGTCGCCCATAGTATATAGTACATATAAAACACTCAATCTGTTGGAAGTGAATTGACCTGTAATAAACCGGGCAATTTCCTCTTCTGACATGTGAAAGGTCACTTTAGTAATACAATTATGTGTCCTGCCGGCAAAAGATGAACTTTCAAAAGCAGAAGTTGACGTGTCCCTTCCTCATGTGCAGTTATTTGTGTTATGAAAAAGCATTTAACTTGGTGATCAAGCAAGTCATGACAAACACCCGTCATCCTAATTATAGGGGATATCCACCCCCGGACTCTTCTTACAGGATAGGAGTTGTGCTACAGGGCTCATTTGGAATAGTGATGGCCTAATGAAATATTTATAAGGTTAGTCTGTTTGGAATATTATAATGTGATGCTGAAAATGATGTTTGAAGGGGTTATCAAAATGTGAATCCTTTCTCTAAAAACAGCGCCACACCTGGCCATAGGTAGTGCGTGGTATTACAGCTCAGCCCCATTCACTTCAATAGAGCTAAGTATCAATACTGGACACCACCCATTGACCGTTGTGGTGGTGTTTTTTATAGGAAACCAGCTAAGATTTTCTAGTCCTCCATAGCTATCTTCACTCTGTTCAGACTGCTGCAGCTTTGTGACTGGTAGACCTCTCTTCTATTTGGATTTTTAGGCATCTAATGGTTCACGTGTTCTATCCCTCCATTTATTGTCTGTTATCAACTTCCTATTTTCAATTCATCTTTTCAGGCTTAATAGTCTATAGAAAACCTTACAGAAGTAATCACAGGACTAAATCAATTGTTTGATTTGGACAAAGCCACCAGATAGCAGCAAGAATTAAGAGACCAAAAAAACCACAAACTTTATAAATTCATGGAAAAAGGGAATTGCCCCGTATTATTAAAACATAACTTTTAATAAAATTATAAAAACCTAATACCAGTTACCCTAATCTATCGTAGCCCACAAACTCTGCCTATAGTGGAGCACTCGCCCCGAGAGGGGCGATCCCACACTGGAACACAAGCCCTATAGAAACCCTATACTGTCCCTCTTCCCCCCCCCCCCCCCCCCATATATTTGTATATATCATCCAAATTGTTGGTAATACCATTGTTTCCAAATTTCTGACTTTTCATTGGACACTTTGCGTGTGGTGTTTATATTATGTTTTTTCCTGAGAGGGACAGTATAGGGTTTCTACAGTGCTTGTGTTCCAGCGTGAGGTCGCCCCTTTCGGGGCGAGTACTTTACTCTTGGCAGGGTTTGTGGGCTAGGGTGCATTAGGGTAATTGGTATTAGGTTTTTATAATTGCCTTGAAAGTTATGTCTTAATAATAATAATTCCCTTTTCCTTTATTGTGAATTTCTATAAAAAAAACTTTGTTTGACACGTTTGATAGTAAGTAGTCTTCTCAATTCCCCAATGATGATGACCATAAGCAGGGTTCTCTGAGTCACCTCAATTTGATTCCTTAGTCTGAAGTTCCTTCAGGTTGGTCTACCAAGTCCATGGTTTCTACCTATTCAAAGTAAAATGTTGAATCCGCAGTTGCTGAGCGGGGCTAACTCCTGCTCATGAATTAAACGGACTCTTCTCTAGCAAAACAGGCTGAAAACTGCCATATTTGAGCCATAAATGCTCTGAAACCTCCGTTTCTTAGAGAATAAGGGACACAGCGCTGGAAACAACAGGACTGTAACTAGCTAGTGCTGCCCTCCGCAAGGGGGTTCTCTTTAAAAATTCTGAAATCCTGCAGTTCACTTTGGCCACTTGGCCTAATACTAATCTGACACTTCCTGTTCTGTAGAGAAAACCACTGAGCTGTCTCCTCATTATCAGCATAGGCAGGATTACACTGATAGGTGACACCAATGTGTATCGATAACACAGGATCCACCAGTCACAATAGGAGATGTCACAGCTCTCCCTCCCTGCACACTGACATCTTCCCCGGTCACAGAGCCTAGAAAACTCTCCTATAGATGTCAATGGGTCTGCTCCTGTTCACAGGCTCCTATGTCCATGAAACTGCTGTAAAGCATCTCTCTTAATTCTGCTAAAAGCTGCTCAGGCAAGATGGCCGCCCCCATAATCATATACAGACAATGGAATTTAAAAAAATCAACAAATGGAAAATAAAAATGGCTAAGAATAGGTATCAGTATCCTGTTTTAATAAGTTAAAAAAAGTGATAATTCCCTTTACCCACATCTAGACTTTCTTGTCTTTATTATTGCCATAACCTTTTGTTCAGTACTATAAACCAATATGCTTATGAAGGCACAAGAATGCCCCATGTATGAACACTGAAATGCTACCATGATATATTAGCGGGACTAGAAGTAAAGGGGAGAAATTAATCCCTAGAAAACCAATCACTACAACAAAAGAAGATGAAGTCCCTGCGGTGAATAGGGGTAAATACGCTATTCACCAATATGTCTAAAAAGGCACAACAACACCCCATACTGTGCACAGGATAAGTAAAATAATGTAATGTATGTACACCGTGATTGCACCAGCAGAATAGTGAGTGCAGCTCTGGAGTATAATACAGGATGTAACTCAGGATCAGTACAGGATAAGCAATGTATGTACAGTGACTGCACCAGCAGAATAGTGAGCGCAGCTAGGTTAGGTAGTAATAATACAGATGTAACTCAGTCTGAGTACAGGGATAAAGTAATAGTGATGTACACGTGACTGCACCAGCAGAATAGTGAGTGCAGCTCTGGAATATAATACAGGATGTAACTCATGATCAGTACAGTATATTTAATTACTATACAGTGACTGCACCAGCAGAATAGTGAGCGCAGCTCTGGAGTATAATACAGGATGTAACTCAGGATCAGTACAGGATAAGCAATGTATGTACACAGTGACTGCACCAGCAGAATAGTGAGTGCAGCTCTGGAAGATAATACAGGATGTAACCAGAATCAGCTCAGTGAGATAAGTAATGCATATACAGTGATGCACCAGCAGAATAGTGAGCGCAGCTCTGGAGTATAATACAGGATGTAACTCAGGATCAGTACAGGATAAGCAATGTATGTACAGTGACTGCACCAGCAGAATAGTGAGTGCAGCTCTGGAGTATAATACAGGATGTAACTCAGGATCAGTGATGTAATGTATGTACACAGGGACTGCACCAGCAGAATAGTGAATGCAGCTCTGGAGTATAATACAGGATGTAACTCAGGATCAGTATAGGAGAAGTAATGTATGTACAGTGACTGCACCAGCAGAATAGTGAGTGCAGCCTGGGGGTATGATACAGGATGTAACGCAGGATCAGTACAGGATAAGTAATGTATGTACACAGTGACTGCACCAGCAGAATAGTGAATGCTGCTCTGGAGGATAATACAGGATGTAACTCAGGATCAGTAAGGAGAAGTAATGTATGTACACAGTGACTGCACCAGCAGAATAGTGAGTGCAGCGTTGGGTATAATACAGGATGTAACTCAGGATCAGTACAGGATAAGCAATGTATGTACACAGTGACTGCACCAGCAGAATAGTGAGTGCAGCTCTGGAATATAATACAGGATGTAACTCAGGATCAGTATAGGATAATAATGTATGTACACAGTGACTGCACCAGCAGAATAGTGAGTGCAGCTCTGGAGTATAATACAGGATGTAACTCGGGATCAGTATAGGAGAAGTAATGTATGTACACAGTGACTCAATTCTTTTATTCTATACAGTACACAAGCTTTATTTCGTATACAGGTACCACCATATATTTGATCCGTTAGGTAGATAACATTTGCAGAGTCTCATGATTTTCTTTGGTAGATGACTTATTGTAACTAGAAAGTCCTCTGCGCGTGATTTTGCATGAATTACCTCATAAAATAGCAGTGACTAAGGAGAAGTGAAAAGCAATGCACCTCTCGCTTCCTTGCTTATTGTTGTGTCATCATAACCAAATGAGAATTTGAAACTTGCGGAGTTTATGTTCATTTGTGTCACTTTATATAAAATAGTGAGATATCGGGTTTTTAATTGAATGGATCCTGACTGCATGTATGGGGATGACTGTACAATATTCTCCCAATGTTTCCCAGTATTGGCCACTGTAGGTGTTAAAGGAGTTTTCTCACCACATTGATTAGCATTAAACATGTAGGTCAAGGTAAATAAAGACTATTACCAAATACATTGCTATTCCGATTCTGCTTTATTTAGGAGTTAGAACAGTTCTTATCTCCAGCTTGTTTACACAAGCATCCCTAGGTTACCGACCAGCTCTCTCTGCTCCAACAGGCTCTATAGTCCTGGTCGGGACTGTGAGGTCACTCCCTGCTGTGTCTTATCAGCAGCACAGGAGCTTGTTTATCTTTCATACTGACAAATTTCAACCCTTCAGAGCTGTGTAGCCTTGTACCCTGCTGTTAAAACTCCACCATCACCAATGTCCCTCCAACATAGGAATAGCAGAGTGGATTTGTCAGTCACTGATGTAGAACCACCCACAGCCTAAATAGGAAGGGGGAGCCTGTAGCTGACTATAAAGAGCAAGTTCTGTGAAACAACCAGGTGGAAAAAAAACTTTTAAATAGAAGGCTTAGAAGCCTCAAAACAGATGGAGACACCTTCTAGTGATGATCATCCCACGATAACATGAAAGGCTGGAACACCCATGACTGGTTACCACTCCCTTGTTTGCTGCTAGGACAGAATTTTCATGACGATTGGCTGATGTAATGAAACTGCCTGCACTGTGGCCCTCATGCTATAAGGGCCACATGGCAAGTTTATAGGGGTTGTCTCACTACAGGGATTGCTGCTTTTTATGTTAAAGATCTTGCAAAAACAAGTCACTTTGCAATATGTGTCCATTAACAGTGTCCTACCTATTCTGCGATATCCCCTCTTTTATTGGCTGCATCACCTCCTCAGGTCGCTATAGCTACAGACCTGTTTGATCTATCCTGATAGGCTGCCAGTGCTGGTTGCTATAGCTACAGACCTGGCTTCTACTGCAGCCTAGTGGAGGCCAGTAAACACGTCCCTGAATTCAAAATGAAACCAAGAAAACAGGACTGAGGTGAGATGGATCAATGTAGTGAGACAACCCCTTTAAGGTCTGCCTCTATGCAACATATGTCCTTACTTCCCTTGCTGGATCCAAAGGGCTGTGGGACCATGACACAGTCTTATGTGGTAGTGCAGTATTAATAACGGAAATTCTCCTTTTCCTGTTGTGGTTTATTGTTACATAGTTTGGTTAAAAAATGAGAAATGTCCATCACGTTCAACCGAAGATGGGGATAAAGGGAGGGGTAAATGAAATTTTTAGCTCGGTTTCCCCTACTGATGAAGTCTTTTGAACCCATAAGGCAAGAACCAATCTGCCCTAACAGTGTATATAATTACTGATCCCACAATTCCTTCTGACTAAATCTACGTTCTAATAAACATTTCATACGGCTACATCAGTATGAATATTATTTAGGTGTAAGTGGGTATCTAAGCCTTTATTGAAACCCTCACCTGTTGCTGCTGTGACCAACTCCAGAGGCGGCTATTCCACAGATTCATAGTTTTTATGTAAAGAACATTTTTCTCCTCTGGATGTTGATTTTTTTTTTTTTTCTTCAGACGCAGGGAGCGCCCTTTTGTCTTTTGAGAGGGTTTTACATGAAATAGCTTTTCCCCATACGTTTTGTATGGGGAAAATTATATAGTTACATAAATTAATCATGTCTCCATTTAGCCATCTTTTCTCAAGACTAAATAAGTTTAAAGGGGTTGTCTCACTACATCGATTCCTCTTACCTCCGTCCTGTTTTCTTGGTTTAATTTTGAATTTAGGGGCGTGTTTACTGTCTTCTACTAGGCTGCAGTAGAAGCCAGGTCTGTAGCTATAGCAACCAGTGCTGGCAGCCTATCAGGAGAGATTGAACAGGTCTGTAGCTATAGCGATATGAAGAGCTGATGCAGCCCATACAAGAGGGGATATCTAGGAATACGTAGGACACTGATAATGGACACATATTGCAAAGTGACTTGTTTTTGCAAGATCTTTAACATAAAAATCAATCCTTGTAGTGACACAACCCCTTTAATTCTTTTAACCTCTCCTCATAACTAAGATGCTCCATTCCCCTTATTAGTTTGGTTGCTCGTCTTTGCCTTCTCTAGCTCCATTACATCCTTTCTATAAACTGGAGCCCAGAACTGAACAGCATTTTCCAGGTGCAGCCACACCATTGCTTTATACAGCGGTAATAGTACATCCTTGTCCCACGAGTCCAGGCCTATTTTTATACACGTCAATATCCTGCTGGCCTTAGAGGCAGCTGATTGACATTGTGCTGTTCTATGATCTACAAGTCACCAAATCTTTCTCAACACGTGGTTCCTACAAGTTTTTCACCCCCTAGGACATATGACGCCTGCAGATTATTCATGTACAGATGCAGAACTTTATAATTATCCACACTGAACCTCATTTGCCAAGTGGAATCCCAAACACTCAGGTCTGCTTGCAATTTATGAACATCTTCAGTGGTTGGCACTACACTGCATAGCTTGGTATTATCAGCCAAAATATTGTCAAGAAGTCTTCTGTTGAGCATTCCCGTTCACTTCGTATGGTGTACAATATCTAGGAAACCACATCTTCAGCTGTGGTGATACCACGATTCCCAGTATGCTGGGATGTGGGAGTTGTAACTACATAGAGCTCTGCAAAAAATTAAGAGACCACCTGAAAATTTTCAGTTTCTCTGATTTTTTTCTCTTCAATGGTAAATTTTTGGAGAAAAATGTACATTGTTATTTTATTATATAAACTACTGACAACATGTCTCCGAAATTCAAAGCAAAAAATTGTGTATTTATTTGCAGTAAATGAGAAATCTTCAAAGTAATAAAGAGGCAGCAGAGCTGTCAGCCCTCAGATAATGCAAAGAAAACAAGTTCATATTTATTTAGAAACAATAAGACTAATGTTTTAATTCAGGAAGAGTTCAGAAATCATTATTTGGTGGAATAACCATGATTTTTTCATTCAAATTCCTAGCACTTGTTTTGCCATCCAGCTTGTCCTATTGCAAGAGGATTGTGAAGACCACAGCAGGTTTTTTAATACTTTCCTTCATTAAATAAGATTTGGTTCAGGTGATCACCTAATCAGAAGCACATAATGAGGTGGACTTTGGTTGGAATTCAGCTGACACTGGAATGGCCGTCAGACATGTAGAGAGGCTGATTTTTAGAAAACTGTGCAGTGGTCTCTTAATTTTTTCCAGAGCTGTAAGTTGGAGCCCTGTAAGTCGTTAAAATACAAAGCTTCTGTGACAATGGCAGATGATCATAGCCACAATGAAGGGGTAAGGTGTAAGTGCTGCCTTTATTCTCCAAACGTGCAAAGTTTCTACAACTTTTGTATTTGCTGTGGTCTATGAATGTGGAGCTCAAGTCACCCCCTGTAGGACATACGTTAAACTTTGGCTGCTGGAGCGTCTTTGAAGACCAAGAAACCTAGGCAGTATGTCAAAACTTCCAGTAATAAAAGCGTCACATCTTTCCTTCTTCGTGTTCTTATTTTCCTTTTTTCCCTTTTAGGAAATTGCCAAACGATTACAGCTACAGGAGGAGGAAGAGCTGCAGAGGAATGTACAGGAGAGGTCCCGGGGAGGTATGAAGACTACATTACCTGCGCTGTACCCCCAGGGGGGGGGGCTTTACAGGACGAATCATTGTGAAACCGTGTTCCATCTGCAATCGGCTTTCAGTCTTTGCGTAGATCAGAGCTGTTTTTGTGAAGGAGGTGCTGAAAACAAGTACAGCACTGACTCACTGGAATTTTTCACTGCAATGGAAATCGTGTTACGACAGACAACACCTTGTTCAGTGCTATTAAAAAAGTGACACCAGTGCCGCACCTAAATAGTAGAAGCACAGTGTATGGTGATACAAGCAGTGCATGCTGCCACTGACCGGCCATTTTTGAAGGGTCTCTGAGACCACTACTGTTCTTTTGAATATAGAGCCCTCGTTTGGGCACTTACAGTTTTGGCCACTTTTGGCTATAGACTTGCATTATTTTGATGTCCATAGTCTGTGTGGGCTACTAGAGGGAAACAGGATAGGTGTGGTGTGTTTGACAGAGGGAAAGCGGTGGAAAGGGTTACATACCAAAGCCTTAAAGGGGTTGTCTCACTACATTGATTCATCTCACCTCAGTCCTGTTTTCTTGGTTTCATTTTAAATTCAGGGGCTTCTAATAGGGCTGCTAGTATAGAATGCCAGGTCTGGTAGCTATAGCAACCAGCGCTGGCAGCGCCTATACATGATAGATCAAACAGGTCTGTAGCTATAGCAACCAGCCTGGCAGCCTATCATGATAGTAATACAAACCAGGCTCAGTAGCTGCTATAGCAACCAGCGCTGGCAGCCTATCAGGATAGATCAAACAGGTCTGTAGCTATAGTGACCTGAGGAGCTGATTCAGCCGATACAAGAGGGGATATCTAGGAATAGGTAGGGCACTGTTAATGGACACATATTACAAAGGGACTTGTTTTTGTAAGATCTTTAACATAAAAAGCAATCCCTGTAGTGAGACAACCTCTTTAAAGGAAAACTTCAGCAGACACAAAAAAAAAAAAGAATGCCCTTAAAGGGGTTGTCTCATCTCAAAGTTTCATAGGATGCATGAATGAAATAATGCTGCTTTGTTCTGTCACTTCCTGGTCAAGCTGTCTGTAATTAGCATATCAGCTCCGTGTATTCAGACTTCTCTGTTTATCAGTCTCGATTAGCTAAATTACCTTCTCTGAGTTCTGGAGAAGCTTCTGAGCTAATGTAAACAGTAACTACTGTCTTTTGTCTGAAAGATCAGATGACACACAAGTACACTGTCTTCAGCCACCTGTGTGATGACATCACTCCCTGCTCTCAGATAGAACAAACAGCAGGGGGGGAGAAGTACACAGGTCAGTCACTTGGGACACTAGAAAGCCCTCAGAAGGTGATAAAATCACTTGTAGCTCCTTAACAACGAACAAAGCAATATATTTGGAAAACGTCTTCATTTAGGTGTTCCCTACATTTTGAAAGCTAATCTTTGTAGTGAGACAACCCCTTTAAGTTACCAATCTAGCCAACATATGTTTTTCCCCAAGCACCAGATTACTTGGCCATAATCCTGCTTATGTCCACCATGTTCAGTGCAGTTATAATTGCGGATACTAATCCAGATAAAGCAGTGTCCTTCCATATAACATCAGAGAGAGCTGCTGGGAGCTGGAAATCTCTTCTTTAGATCATGGACTTTATACACAATGTACCAGAAAAAATAAAATCTGTCCATACCTACCAGGTGTCCAAAGGACCAGCTCATCCTGGCACATGTAAGAGCAGTACAGGACATGTAGTACTGCACTGTATTGTAAAGAGGCACTATAGACCGCCAATCACTGCATGTGCCTCACTGATACATGTAAGAGCAGTACAGGACATGTAGTACCGCACTGTACTGTAGAGAGGCGCTATAGACCACCAATCACTGCATGCACCTCACTAATACATGTAAGAGCAGTACAGGACATGTAGTACCGCACTGTACTGTAGGGAGGCGCTATAGACTGCCAATCACTGCATGCACCTCACTAATACATGTAAGAGCAGTACAGGACATGTAGTACTGCACTGTACTGTAGAGAGGCGCTATAGACCGCCAATCACTGCATGCACCTCACTAATACATGTAAGAGCAGTACAGGACATGTAGTACCACACTGTACTGTAGAGAGGTGCTATAGACCGCCAATCACTGCATGCACCTCACTAATACAGAGGTTTTACACGTAAAACGTTTATGATAATTGGCAGGATAAGTGCCTGGGATATAGTATCCTGAAACTACACTCAACATTCAATGTCCCAGGAAAGACCATTGTATGTTAAAATATCGTACCCTGAGGCCATTGTAACTTGAGGGAACATTGTAGTTCCATGAATTAAACCAAATATTATGGAGGAAGCTGGAGAGACACAGATGAGGGTCTAATGCCCGGGGGTGACTGCATGTTGTGCCTTGTGCAGTAATGTGCTTTGGATTGAAGTCAAAGCTGAATTTGACCCGAATCAGAGCTCTTCATAGATCGCCAAAAAATCACCTTTAATCTTAAACCTAACAGTGGGGGAGGGGTTATTTGGCTTGTTTAGGGTTAAAGGGGTTGTCTCACAACAGTGATTGCTGCTTTTCATGTTAAAGATCTTGCAAAAACAAGTCACTTTGCAATATGTGTCCATTAACAGTGTCCTACCTATTCCTAGATATCCCCTCTTATATGGGCTGCATCAGCTCCTCAGGTCGCTATAGCCACAGACCTATTCAATCTCTCATGATAGGCTGCTATAGCTACAGATCTGTTCAATCTCTCCTGATAGGCTGCCAGCACTGATTGCTATAGCTACAGACCTGTTTGATCTCTTATGATAGGCTGCCAGCACTGATAGCTATAGCTACAGACCTATTCAATCTCTCCTGATAGGCTGCCAGTGCTGTTGCTATAGCTACAGACCTGTTTGATCTCTCCTGATAGGCTGCCAGCACTGGTTGCTATAGCTACAGACCTGGCTTCTACTGCAGCCTAGTAGAAGCCAGTAAACACACCCCTGAATTCAAAATGAAACCAAGAAAACAGGACTGAGGTGAGATGAATCAATGTAGTGAGACAACCCCTTTAACTTGTCTTTCTCAGTTTCACAGTGATTTGACTGAACTGGTAAAAGAAAAATTCAGGTTGAGTCTTGTGGTTGTCATTCAGTTCATGCTTGAGTTGCTGCAGAGCGGTGGCTGATACGTTACATTCACAAACCTAAGAGCCGGCAGTGACATCAGACGAGATGATTACAGATCAGAACTCACATTTAACGACGGTTTCCACTGCTCTAATGATAGGCGACTATTGACGAGGCCGGCCCTATACTTTCAAGTATCCCACACCCGTGCTTTGCATGTCACTGTCTTGTCACTAGCAGTCCTGCTTGTCCTGCAGTCATAGGATACGTTTTTTTTTGTTTTTTTGTTTTTTTTTGCTTTCTGTACATAATAATACAGAAGGAGTGAGGCCAGGATTTAAAAAAAAAAAAAAGTTATAGAATATGGTCATAGCTCCGGAGGATCCTAGTGAGTAATCGGACTATGTGTCAAGCAAGTGTGACCGAGCCTTGATGGATCAATCTGTATACCATGGAGCAGTACCCATGGAGTGTCAAGTCAGGTCAGGTCAAGTATGGTCTGAAATTTATCTTAGTTAGTAAGTAGTCTCTGCATCAGACAGAAAAGGTTCACTTTTGTACGTATGTTAGGTGAACTGATCCTGAGGTACATCCTGTATTATACTGCAGAGCTGCAATCATAATTCTGCCAATAAGAGACAATTAAATTTTGTGTATCCAGCCAGAAAAGAGTCATGAAAAGAGTCCATTTTTGTTCATACCCCGCTCACCTGAGGCTAGCCCCGCCCACCTCACAACTGATTACATATTACTTTGAATAGGTAGAAACATGAGAACACCTGCCAGGTGGGCGGGGCTAGTACCAGCTTATGAATAAGATTTGAGCATTAAAGGGGTTTTGCCAGGAAGTGAGTTCCTTACCTCTTTATCAGCTCAGGGGAGAATATAAACAAAGCTTGCAGAGTCATGAACGGCTGCAGGGGTGAGAGGGAGGGGGGTGAGCAGAGAGCGAGGAAGCAGGGAGCGTCTCAAAAGTTTACTCAAATAATAACATTACAACAGTGGATTCTCTATACAGCAGACAGACTCATACACTGCACTTTCTCCCCAGCCCCTTGCAAGCTCCTTCATGTTCCCAGTCATCAGATAAGAAGTGCAAACACGCAAGCGCGGCCAGGTCAGCTCCTGGTTGTGTCTAATGTGAACTGTCAGGAAACTAAGGGGGACTGAGCAATGCTGTAGCTCTCAAAGGCTTAACTTTTTGTAATCACATATATTTAGAAAAGTGATTAAATACCCATTTTGGAGGATCCCACGTCAACATTACATCGTGGCAAAACCCCTTTAAATACTCTAAAACTGCAGCATCTTACAGAATAAGGGACACAGTGCTGGAAACAGCAGGTCTGACACTAGCTTGTGCCATCCTCAGCAAGGGGGGCATAACCTATGTGATAGGTTCCCTTTAAATATACTCTAAAGATGCCATGGGAGCTACTGGTGGAACTACAAGAATCCTAGCTCATTTCCCATGAACCCTTTAGAATATGGTTTTCTTTCAGAGTAGTGGCTAATGGTGTTTTAAAGGGGTTGTCTCACTACATTGATTCATCTTATCTCAGTCCTGTTTTCTTGGTTTCATTTTAAATTCAGGGACGTGTTACTGGCTTCTACTAGGCTGCAGTAGAAGCCAGGTCTGTAGCTATAGCAACCAGTGCTGGCAGCATATCAGGTGAGATTGAACAGGTCTGTAGCTATAGCGACCTGAGGAGATGATACAGCCCATACAAGAGGGGATATCTAGGAATAGGTAGGACACTGTTAATGGACACATATTGCAAAGTGACTTGCAAGTTTTTGCAAGATCTTTAACATAAAAAGCAGCAATCCTTGTAGTGAGACAACCCCTTTAAGTTTTTTCACACCTACATGGGGCCTTCCCTAATGAGGAATGTTACCCCTTTTAATATTAATTTAGTTCATAGTGTTGTACAATATACAGAGGCTTAGCTCTAGGGGGTGCAGAGGTAGCAGCCTAAGGGGTCCAAAAGCCCTTTTGCCACATAAGGAGGTACAAGCATTGTAAGTGGCACATGGTAGCTGGGGGGGCCCCATTTCACTTTTTGTACTAGGGCCACAGAGCTTTAAATAAGGGCTATGACAATATAGTTTAGTGAGGTCTTGGTATCATTTAGTGGCCATTAGGGCAGAGCTGGGACAAGGTATTCTAGTGCCTTAGGCAAATAAGGCATGTACTGCCCCACTCCTCCCCTCCCAATGTAAAATTCAGCCCACCATAACTATTTGTGCCCCCTTCCCACCTGGGATGAAGTGGAGCCCTAGGCGGTCGCCTACCTTTGCCTACCCATCGTCCCGGCCCTGCATTAGGGTCTAACTCCATTCCACCCTTAACCCCGTTTGACAGCACATGTTCACACTGGAATGTATGTCTTTAACGTATACGTCCTTTACAGTGAGATTTGTCCTCTTCTGATCACCTCACTCACCCACTCGAATGCTTTTCCATGTAGTCAAACCTGTTCTGTCTCGGTAGTGGCCTGATGATGCATAGGCCCTTCTGTGCCTTAAGCACTTGTACCTGTTGTATGTGCACGCTTACTAACCTCCGCTTTGTGTTTGTTGCATGTATACACAAGAACACAGCAGCCGGCAGCGGCAATACCTGACGTCTTTGGACAATGAGGAGGAGGAAGGATATCCCTTCCGAAATGATAGTTCTAAACACCATAATGCCTCAGATTACAGGCGAGGGCACAGAAGCTCTGAGAGGGACCATAGCTCCCAAAACCCAGAAGAGCAACCTGCAAGAATGATCTCCAACCGCGTGTCCTTTGGCCAAGTCTATTATGACAGTAACAACTCCAAAACGCCAGAGGTTTGGAAGGAGTCGAGCCGTAAAGATCAGCAAGTGCAGTTTCCTTACAGGAGTCATAGGAGTTCCTCGGAAAGAAGCCCGTGTCACCCTAGTAGCTCAGAAGGAACTTCTAGTCACGAGCGGGACGTGGGCCGAAAAGAAGAGAAAGTAAGGGGTCATCGAGATAAACATTGCAGGCATCACTCGGACCGATGCAGGCGCTCCAGCTCGGACAGTGATGACTGCGCAGAACACTGTGTTAGGGATAAGAGGAGTCGACGCTCACAGTGGAACCAAAACCATGATCCTCATCACCATCGACCATCAAACAAGCCTTCGTGTAGGATATCCAGTCACGTTCTGAGCACAGGTATTGCAATACTTTGCTCTTGTATATCACTAGGCATTCTGTCTCTCCCCTTCTTCCTTGTAGATTGTAAGCCCTCACGGGCAGGGTCCTCTTTCCTCTCTGTTTCAGTTACTAGTCATTTTGTCACCATTGTATTTGTTCAATATTTGTTATGTATGTAATTCCCCTTAAATGTACAGCGCCCTGGAATTAATGGCGCTCTAAAATAAATAAATAATAATAATAATAATTAGAGACACGACTAGGGCAACAAATACATGTCATAATTGTTTGCATGGAGTGGAGTGTAAGAGAGGGGTTCGTGTGGAAGGTCCATGTACAATGGAAGCCAGAGTGTAGTACATCAGCAGCAGCTAAGGGGCCTAGAAGCACTCACCTATTTGGATATGATGGCAGCGAGGGTCAATGTTTTGTTCCTGTAGGTGGAGAAGGAAAAGCTTTAAGAACCTGAGGAACTAGAGGGTAGAGTGATGTGAGGGAAAATAATATAGACAAAAATGGTATAGACACAAAACCTACCTTAAAGGGTTCCCACATTTTTTTATTTTTGTCCCTTGGGTACCAGGATCACATTTTCCTTATCTTTTGTCCTCCTCCCCTTTCCTTCCTCTTTTCCTTCTTCTTTTTCCTTCCTCTTTCCCCGTATCTTTACATTTATTCTTTTATGTTTTGTTTTTTCTTTTATGTTTGGTTGTTTCATTCTTTTTTGTTTTTGCTATTTTTCCCCTATGTACTAAGATTACATTTCTCTCCTCTTCTCCCTCCTCCTTTTTCCTTCCTCTTTTCCTGTATCCTTTTGTTCATTTTTTTTATATGTTTGTGTGTCGCAATCTTTTTTTGGTTTTTGCTTTTTTTTTTTAATCATAGGGTACAAGAATTGAATTTTCCTTCACTTTTTCCTTCTCCTTTTCCTCCTGTTTTCCTCCCTAATTTCCTGTATCTTTACTCTTTTATATTTATATTTTTTATGTTTGGTTGGTTTCGCTTTTCTTTGTTTTTGCTTTTTTTCTCCCTACATCGAGTACTAAGATTGCATTTCCCTCCTTTTCTCCCTCCTCTGTTTTTCCTTCCTTTTTTACTTGATCTTTACACTTATACTGTTATGTTTTTTATATGTTTGGCTGTTTCGATCTTTTTTTGTTTTTGCTTTTTTTTTTTTTTTTTTTTAAAACTTGGGGTACCAGAATTGAATTTTCCTTCTCTTTTTTTCCTTCTTTCCCCTTCTTTGTCCATCTCGTTTTCCTTCCTCTTTTCCTTTATCTTTACTCTTATTTTCTTATCTTTTATATTTTTGGTTCTTTCGATCTTTTTTGCCTTTTGTCCCCCCTCTTCTGTGCTCCTGGGATTCCCATGCACGTTAGGTGAAAGTGGAACCAGAAGAACGGTGAGTCAGACTACAATGTCTAATTAAAAAATCTTGGGTACGAACAGCCTTTCCCAGCCGGGATGGATGAAGCTGGCAAAACATCAGTCAAGTTGCTCCTCAGACATGCTGGGTATTTCCTGCCCGTTACCCTAAAGCTGATAGGATTTACAGCAGAACAATTGTTAGGATGACGGGAGGTTCTAATTTCTGTGTCACTCATATGTTTCATCATTGGCCATCTCCAGCTGTCTATGATGTCGAGAGGCCGGATGAATAGTGACCAGCTGCCGTCCTTCTCCTCATCTCATAGACTTTTACCGTAACCTTTTGTGAGAATCGTGTTATTTTTGCCCTTTTAGCTTTGAAAAAGCAGAAACTACGTCATTTTCAGCAATCTTATTCGCTACCTTTTTTTTGTTTTCTTTTGCGAAATTCTTGAAATTTTAAGTGTCGCGGAATTAAATGTTGAAGATTCCAGAAACCACTTCAAGTATTGAAATATGTCCAAAGTAAACCCCAGTGTTAATGGTTAGCAGGGATAACAGGAGCCTCGCAGTACGTTGTTTGCATGCGATATATCCCGGAATGACTGCTTATATATATACAACATACAGTGGGGGGGGCGGAGAGTATTTAGTCAGCCACCAACTGTGCAAGTTCTCCCACTTAAAAAGATGAGAGGGCCTGTAATTGACGTCATAGGTCGACCTCAACTATGAGAGACAAAATGAGAAAACAAATCCCGAAAATCACATTGTCTGATTTGGAAAGAATTTATTTGCAGATTATGGTGGAAAATTAGTTTTGTCCCAATAACAAAAGTTATCTCAATACTTCTTTAATTGACACTCGGGCCCGTCCGGTACCGCGGATCGAGCCCCTGGCGGTGTGTGTGTTATGATGGTAGCCTTTTGTTACGTTGGTCCCGCTCTCTGCAGGTCATAAATAGGTCCCCTGGTGTTTCTGGGTTTTTTTCCCTCCCCCGTTGTTGTTTTATTTTGACTCGGGGGGTGAATCTTGCTGAACCCCAGATTCGGGAATTACCCTGTTTTTTAGTTTTCCATTTTCTAACTATTGCCCCACAGTTGTTTTTACACTAACGTCTTGCCTATTGCATTCAGCTTCCCAGCCTGGGCGGGGTTTCAATTTTGTTTTGGTGCCCTTCGACAGCTTTTGGTCTTCCCATAGTGGGTTTGGAGTGTGAATTTTGTGGACAGGTTCTTTTTACTGAAACAATTCAAACAGGACCATTAATACGGGTTGATGAGGGGAGGACAGAGACCCTCTTAAAGAAGAAGTTACGGGGTCGTGAGAGACAAAAAACCCTTGCTTGTTTTGTAGGGACCAAATATTATTTTCCCCCATAATTTGCAATAAATTTTTTCCAGACAGACAAGTATTTTCGGGATTTTTTTTTTTTTTTGTTCTCATAGTTGAGGTCGCATGATGTCATTACGGCCCTCGCTTCTTTTTAGCGGGAGAACTTGCACATTGGTGGCGATAAATACTTTTTTCCCCCACTGTATGTAGAAGCATCAAAAGTCCCAACATTATCCCTGTGTGTTATTACTGCTTTGTTATCCGGTCATACAACTTATCGTGATAGAATTTTGTTTTATGAACAATAGCATATTTAGAGATTCAAATTGCAATTCTAATGGAGGGACTAAGCCTGGGCTTGGGCGGCCCCAGGTTCCTTTCGCTAGAGGGCAAGGTTGGGTTTTTACTCAAGAACTGATGTTCTGTTCTAGAATATACGTGTATGTGACGTAGGTAGGTTCATAGTTTGTATTTTCTCCAGAAATGTCAATGTCTGTTCAGTTCAAATGCTAAGGTGTGTGTCATACTTCTTAATTTATGGCTTTGCAGTTTGGTCTCCCTGCCCTTTATTACATCCGCATATTCCCTGGCTGTCTTCACTCTTCATGTACCTGTCCGTTTCTAGAAGTGTAACCGCATTGTCAACTCCTAACTGGTTTATAATGGTTCAACAAGACACAGTGGCTCAGTGGTTAGCGCAGTGGAGTAGGGTGGTGCAGTGGGTAGCATAGTGGAGCAGGGTGGTGCAGTGGTTAGCATAGTGCAGCAGGGTGGTGCAGTGGGTGGAGCAGGGTGGTGCAGTGGGTAGCGTAGTGGAGCAGGGTGGTGCAGTGGTTAGCACGGTGGAGCAGGGTGGCTCAGTGGTTAGCACAGTGGAAGGTACTTCAAACATGGAAAATCCAGAACGACCCAAAAGATATAAATATGCAAAATTTTTTTCGAAAAATAAAAAAAATATAAAACCTGACAAAAGACAGGGTCAGTTTGGCAAGGAGGGGTATTCCCGAGCCCATGAACCAAACACCTGACGCGTTTTGGGCTTATGCATGGCCCTTTACTCAAAGTGGGGACCTCATGAGGCAAAGGAGATGGCTTTCCATATTTTACAGTTGGCCGTGAGAGGGTGGTCAGGGGTTAAGCAGTGGAGCAAGAGGGGCCGTGGGCAGGGTGGTGCAGTGGTTAGCACAGTGAAGCAGGGTGGCTCAGGGGTTAGCGCAGTGGAGCAGGGTGGTGCAGTGGTTAGCACATTGAAGCAGGGTGGCTCAGGGGTTAGCACAGTGAAGCAGGGTGGCTCAGGGGTTAGCGCAGTGGAGCAGGGTGGTGCAGTGGTTAGCACATTGAAGCAGGGTGGCTCAGGGGTTAGCGCAGTGGACAGGATGGCTCGGGGGTTGCACATTGAAGCGGGGGTCAGGGTTAGCACAGTGAAGCGGGTTTGGTGGGGGGTTACGCATGGAGGGGGTGGTGCAGTGGTTGCAATTAAAGCAGGGGGGGTCAGGGTTAGCGCGTGGAGAGGAGGGCTTTAGGGGTTAGCACATTGAAGCAGGGTGGCTCAGGGGTTAGCACAGTGAAGCAGGGTGGCTCAGGGGTTAGCGCAGTGGAGCAGGGTGGTGCAGTGGTTAGCACATTGAAGCAGGGTGGCTCAGGGGTTAGCGCAGTGGAGCAGGGTGGTGCAGTGGTTAGCACATTGAAGGGGTGGCCGGGGGTTTAGCACATTGAAGCAGGGGGTCAGGAGTTAGGCAGTGGGCAGGGTGGTGCATGGTTCACTTGAACAGGGTCTGGGGGTTGCACAGGAAACAGGGTGGGTCGGGTTACCAGTGAAGCAGGGTGGCTCGGGGTTAGACTTAAAGGGGTGGCTGGGGGGTTTGCACGTGAAGCGGGGTGGTCAGGGGTTAGTGCGTGGTTGACTTGAAGCGGGGTGGCTCAGGGGTTGGGCCCCGTGGGCAGGGTGGTTCAGGGGTTAGAAATTTTGAAGCGGGTGGCTCAGGGGTTAGCACAGTGAATCAGGGTGGCTCAGGGGTTAGCACAGTGAAGCGGGTGGTCGGGGGGTTGCATTTTGGAAGAGGTGGCTGGGGGTTGCGAGTAAAAGGGGTGGTCGGGGGTTTCGCAGTGGCAGGGTGGTGCAGTGGTTAGCACATTGAAGCAGGGTGGCTCAGGGGTTAGCGCGTGGAGCAGGGTGGGCGGGGTTAGAATTAAAGCAGGGTGGTCGGGGGGTTAGCACAGTAAAAGCAGGGTGGCTCGGGGGTTTAGCGAAAGTGGAGAGGGTGGGCAGTGGTTGCAATTAAGCGGGGGGTCGGGGTTGCACAGTGAAGCAGGGTGGCTCAGGGGTTAGCGCAGTGGAGCAGGGTGGTGCAGTGGTTAGCAATTAAAAGGGGGGTGGTCAGGGGTTAGCGAGGTGGAGAGGGTGGTCGGGGGGTTACCACAGTGAAGCAGGGGGCTCGGGGTTTAAGCGAGTGGGCAGGGGGGGTCAGTGGTTGCACATTAAAGCAGGGGGGTTTCAGGGGTTAGCACAGTGAAAGCGGGTGGTGCATGGTTACACATTGAACAGGGGGGCTAGGGGTTAGGCAGTGGTGCATGGTTACAATTAAGCAGGGTGGTGCAGGGGTTAGCGCAGTGGAGCAGGGTGGTGCAGTGGTTAGCACATTGAAGCAGGGTGGCTCAGGGGTTAGCGCAGTGGAGCAGGGTGGTGCAGTGGTTAGCACATTGAAGCAGGGTGGCTCAGGGGTTAGCGCAGTGGAGCAGGGTGGTGCAGTGGTTAGCACATTGAAGCAGGGTGGCTCAGGGGTTAGCACAGTGAAGCAGGGTGGCTCAGGGGTTAGCACATTGAAGCAGGGTGGCTCAGGGGTTAGCACAGTGAAGCAGGGTGGCTCAGGGGTTAGCACAGTGGAGCAGGGTGGTGCAGTGGTTAGACTTTTGAAAGGGGGCTCAGGGGTTAGCCAGTAAAAGCAGGGGCTCAGGGGTTAGCGCAGTGAAGCAGGGTGGCTCAGGGGTTAGCGCAGTGGAGCAGGGTGGTGCAGTGGTTAGCACATTGAAGCAGGGTGGTGCAGTGGTTAGCACATTGAAGCAGGGTGGCTCAGGGGTTAGCGCAGTGGAGCAGGGTGGTGCAGTGGTTAGCACTGTTACCTCGTAGCGTTGGGGTCCTGAGTTCACATCGCAGCAAGGACAACATTTGGAAGGAGTTTGTATGTTCCCCTTCCCATGTTTGCCTGGGTTCGCTCCAGGTACTCCTGTTTCTCCCATACTCAAAAAAACATACAGATCGGTTAATCTGGAGTTTAGACTGTGAGCCCCAATGGGGACGGGGACCAGTGTGAATAGTGACTGTGTCTGCCTTATCCATCTCATTTTATGCCCCATGAATATAATCTTTCGGGGTAAAACTGTTTTATATGAAAGAAATTTTGAATTCTGTGCTACGGAGATGGAAGGCCCTGGCAGGGCAGTAGTCTTTGCACACATGGGGAAGCCCTGTTTTCAGGGTGGTTTTCCCGTATTTTTTAGGGTGGGGTGGCTAGTAATAAATATATTTTTTTAAAATTTTGTGGTGTCCTCTGCAAACTGCATCCATCATGTCTGTAATGGCTTAGTTATTAAAGAGGTGTTCCCACGAAGCACTTAGTGCAAGGTGGTTTCCCGTAGTGGGGTGACCGTCTTTGAGAATGAGGTAGGCGACGCTAGCGGACATCCTCTCCATTCACTTCTATGGGAGTTCCTGAATATAACCGAGACAACCTATATTCGGAGTCCCAAGTAGGAAAGAGGGGGATGCCCATGCCCTCTTTTTTTATTGGGCACACTAGGCAGTTGCCCGGGGGCCCCACGAGTATAGGGGCCCCAGGTGGTTTATGTATGTCCCAGGAATACAAGAAACACACCCTGGATCTCTTATTTGGCTTTGCTTTATTAATTGTTTGTGTGTTTTTGGGATGTGCAAATGGTTAAAAACCATGGTGGAGAAGGAAGCCAAAGGCTCCCTGCCCTGCCAAATGGTCTTGAAGGCTGCAGGCTGCCGGTGTCCAGACATAAGTGGCGTGCCAATATGGGTGTGCTTGGGGTGGGTAGAGGCCTGTATTTGGGCAGGGCCCACTGCAGTGCTTTGCCCAAGGGCCCAAAATGCTGTTGAGACGGCTTTGAGGACAGCCGGAAGTGCCGCCCTCCTCATTCTCATGCACGGTCAGCCTGCAGTTAGCGGAGAGCTGACCTCTGCCATGGAATTTGCCTAGTGGGAACACCCCTGTAAGGGTTATACTGGACTAGGAAAATAGGACCCCTTTCAAAAACCTTATTGTTATGAGTTGTATTACAGCTCCGTGCCATTCATGTGAATTTGACTGAGCTGCAATACCGCACAAAACCTGTGGACAAGTGTGGCGCTATTTTGTTTTGTTTATTTATTTTTTTTTAACAGAGGAACTATTTTTTTTTTTTCTAATTCAGTGTAACCCATTTAAAGGGGTTGTCCAGCGGAAAAAAGGAATCTTAAATAGGACACAGGTGGGGGAAGAAAAAATAAATTTTGCTACTTATACTTGTCCCCCGCTGTTGCGTATCTAGCATTCTGGGGTGATCTGCTCTTCTTTGCCTCTGGGTTCAAACTTGTGTTCCACTGTAAGTTATTGGAGTCTGAACCTTTACTCTGTGTTTGATCATAAACATGGAAGTGTAGAGAGTGATCACAGGGGGCTCTGGAGCAGCAGCAATGGAAGGCAGATAGGTAAGGATAACTTCTTAAACTTTTTTTTTCACACTCCGGCCCCTTTTTAAGATTATTTTTTCTCCAATGGACAACTCCTTTAAGTATTAAAACCCTAAGCATCATGTCACCAAAGAGTTGACTTCCGTCTGTTGTTGGGGAGTTTTTGCTGCATCAGCATTGTGGGTTGGGGACTGTTTTGATATGCAAATATTCTAATCAATTTCCCTTTAGGAGAAATGATGCATGCTAATTGCCATTTCCAGGCAGTCGCCTCTTGTCAGTGACTTACTCTCATGTATTCCTGTCTGGTTTGTAGTAAATGTGCTGGAAGAACTTTCCTGACATCTATGCGCTGATATAGTGATTACTTCTAAATGGTTTGAACTTTGTTCTAGCTTCCCACAGAGGACTGTAAGATGAATGGTGAAATTAAAGTGGTCATAGCAGCAGGGGAATATTGTTCTGATCTTGTGGGAGGCAGTGACCTGTAAATTCATTCAATCACGGTTACTGAGAACTGAGATGTTTCCTAAAGCAGTGTCATGATATGAGAAGGGAAATGGAGGCTCTGACTATTATTGGACACTGTCACCAGCAGCACAGAGTATTTCTGGAGATACATTTGCTGAACCTGTGGGGGCCTGGACCTGTCCACTCAGATTATTAGTTTAGTGATGATAGAACTGCATGTAACAAGGTGGGGATATAGACATGGGGGGAGGGGTGCAGATGGGTAATTGGTCTATATAATATTCTTAAGAGGTTATCTCAGGAGATTCCCCATCTTCCCCTGTAGTCAGATGCGAGAGCTGCCCTCTGAGAGTGCGTCTGCTCTGATGGACAGATGCCATCCATGTATCATTATAGGTCGGGGGTCATCTGCATGGTAATATTATATCTGTCAAGTCCAACAAGGCTTCCCCATCACAAGTAGTGGGGATGGTTAGACCAAACATTCAGCAATCAAGTGACAAGTATTGACCTCCAAAGGACAACCTCTTTACACACAAATTGGTTATTCTTTTAACTATTCAATCCCATAAGCCAGCCCAACAAGCTTGGTAGTAAAGTTGTTCTGTCTTTTCGGCAAGGTGAGGAGACCAGGCCAAGTTACAGTATAGAACCACTTGACTGGAAGATGGCAGAACTTAATGTCCAGAGCTCCGACCAACTATTAAAGGATGAAGAGTTAGCTCGCCGGCTTCAAGAGGAAGAAGAGAAGCGTATAGTAAGTGCAACCACAGTAGAGGGTGTTATCTGTTATAGTTATATAGTTTGTAAGGCTGAAAAAAGACAGACCTCTATCCACTTCAGCCCATTGTCCTATAGTGTTGATCCAGAGGAAGGCAAAACCCCCCATGAGGTAGGAACCCATTGTCCTCATTTTAGGGGAAAATTTCCTTCCCGACTCCAATCTGGCATCAGAATAAATCCCTGGATCAGCAACCCTTCTCCAGGATCCTGGTCACTATAACTTGTTATATTATTACATCTAGAAATGTATCCAGACTCTTCTCCAGAATCCTGGTCACTATAACTTGTTATATTGCATCTAGAAATGTATCCAGACCCTTCTCTAGAATCCTGGTCACTATAACTTGTTATATTATTACATCTAGAAATGTATCCAGACCCTTCTCCAGAATCCTGGTCACTAGAACTTGTTCTATTATTACATCTAGAAATGTATCCAGACCCTTCTCCAGAATCCTGGTCACTAGAACTTGTTATATTATTACATCTAGTAATGTATCCAGACCCTTCTCCAGAATCCTGGTCACTAGAACTTGTTATATTATTACATCTAGAAATGTATCCAGACCCTTCTCCAGAATCCTGGTCACTAGAACTTGTTATATTATTACATCTAGAAATGTATCCAGACCCTTCTCCAGAATCTGGTCACTAGAACTTGTTATATTATTACATCTAGAAATGTATCCAGACCCTTTTCCAGAATCCTGGTCACTAGAACTTGTTATATTATTACATCTAGAAATGTATCCAGACCCTTCTCCAGAATCCCGGTCACTATAACTTGTTATATTATTACATATAGAAATGTATCCAGACCCTTCTCCAGAATCCTGGTCACTATAACTTGTTCTATTATTACATCTAGAAATGTATCCAGACCCTTCTCCAGAATCCTAGTCACTATAACTTGTTCTATTATTACATATAGAAATGTATCCAGACCCTTCTCCAGAATCCTGGTCACTATAACTTGTTCTATTATTACATATAGAAATGTATCCAGACCCTTCTCCAGAATCCCAGTCACTATAACTTGTTTTATTATTATATCTAGAAATGTATCCAGACCCTTTTTGAACTCTGTTAGTGAAGTCACCCTGACAAGTTCCTCTGGTCTCACTGCTCTTACAGTAAAGAATCCCTTTTCTATCTTTATGTAGACACTTTCTTTCCTCCAGTTGTAGAGGACGCCCCCTTGTTCTGGATACAGTCCTGGGTATAAATAGATCTTGGGAGACATCTCTATATTGACCCCTGTTCTATTTATACACATTTATTATGTCCCCCCGAAGCCGGCTTTTTTTCTCTTTGTAGTCAACCCAGTCCTTTTATTATTTTCACTGCCCACCTTTGAACCTGTTCAAGCTCTACACTTTTTCATGTGCACTGGTGCCCAAAACTGTCCATAATATTCCATGTGTGGTCTAACCAGTGACTTGTATAATGGGAGAATAATGTTCACATCATGTGCATCTATGCCCCTTTTAATACACCCCATGATCCTATTTGCCTTGGCAGCTGCTGCCTGACACTGGCTGCTACAATTAAGTTTACTGTCCACCAGGATTCCCAAGTCCTTCTCCAGTCACTTTTTCCCATCATTTTTCTGTTTAACACGTAATCGTGGATTGGATTTTTCCTCCCCATGTGCATAACCTTACATTTATCTGTGTTAAACCTCTTCTACCGCTTCTCTGCCCAGACCTCCAGCTTATCCAGATGCCTTTGTAATAAAACATTTTCCTCTATTGTGTTGTATTGTGCTTTACAATTACTTTTACAATGTCTTCTACAGGCCAAGCTGAAACGTCACGACCAACACGAGGAATTTAGAGCAGCTCAGGTGGCACAAGATGAGGTAAGATCAAGATAATTGTCCCTCTATAGCAGCTAGATTTGTTTTATCTGTATAGAAATATACAGGCTCTGATGTTCCTTTTACTCGGTCCTCTCCGTTAAATACATCATTTTTTTCTTTATTTTGGATCTGGAGCCAGAGATGTTATTATAGGGCAAGGATGTTGAACTCCTTTTCACTGTGGGCGACATCAGCATTATGGTTGTCCTCAAAGGGCCATGTGGTTAGTAAAAATCCAAGATGTCCTTTAAGGTTGTATAGTAGCCAGCACCTTCCACCTCCTTAATCCTGAGCTTCCTATCATGGAGGGTGGCTTGAGTGCCTGATTTGGTGTCATAGTTGTACCACTACTTTTGAGTTGCTGTAGAGAGCGGAGTGGAGGTGCTTGCCAGAGCTCCGAATCTAAGGTGGGACCCGTTCCCTGTGCTGGTGCCACCGCCTCTGCTGCTCCTCTATGGAAAGTGGAGAGTCGGGTCTTTTGCAACCATTTGGACCTTATCCATCCCTTCTCACTGGCCACATAAAATAACATGGTGTGCTGGATTCGGCCCATGGGTCTTGAGCTTGTCACAAGTGCTGTAAGGAATGCATAGGGTACAATTGCACTTAGACTCTTTTTATGACCACTTCTATGATAAAAAATCCAGTAGCATAAATGGCAAATGATGGGTGGGAGCCATTGGGATCCAGGAACCTTAAAGGGGTTGTCTCACTACAAGGATTGCTGCTTTTTATGTGAAAGATCTCGCAAAAACAAGTCACTTTGCAATATGTGTCCATTAACAGTGGCCTACCTATTCTGAGATACCCCCTCTTCTATGGGCGGCATCAGCTCTTCAGGTCTCTATAGCTACAGACCTGTTCAATCTCTCATGATAGGCTGTCAGCACTGGTTGCTATAGCTACAGACCTGTTCGATCTCTCCTGATAGGCTGCCAGCACTGGTCGCTATAGCTACAGACCTGTTCGATCTCTCCTGATAGGGCGATGTCATAGCTACAGCCTGTTCGATCTCTCTGATGGGTCAGCATGGTCCTATAGCTACAGACCTGTTCGATCTCTCCTGATAGGCTGCCAGCGCTGGTCACTACAGACCTGTTCAATATCTCCTGATAGGCTGCCAGCACTGGTCGCTATAGCTACAGACCTGTTCAATCTCTCCTGATAAGTGCTGCCAGCACTGGTCGCTATAGCTACAGACCTGTTCGATCTCTCCTGATAGGCTGTCAGCACTGGTCGCTATAGCTACAGACCTGTTCGATCTCTCCTGATAGGCTGTCAGCACTGGTTGCTAAAGCTACAGACCTGGCTTCTACTGTAGCCTAATAGAAGCCAGTAAACAAGCCCCTGCATTCAAAGTGAAACCAAGAAAACAGGACTGAGGTAAGATGAATCAATGTAGTGAGACAACCCCTTCAAGTTGCACCTCTGTTTGTTTGTAGAACAAAAACTATTCTAAATGTATATGATTTTCTATTGTGATTGCTGCACTATAGACCACTGTCCTGTCATAGGCACAACTTGTGATTCAGCACCTTCTCTGGTCACAGTTTGACTTTTTAGGCTTTGTCAGAAGTCACTTTGTAGCCCCATTCATGTTGGGTATGTCTCAATACCTCCAGCTAAAACAACATCTCCCAGCATGCTCAGACCGCAAGTTGCCAATTCTGCGTTACAATAAATTGGGCTTGCATAGTGCTAAGAATGGGGCAACTTCTGAAGGGTTTTGGGGCACTTCATGTAATAGAGGGCACCAATATATTTGTAGGTTATCCCCAGCATTGTTGTTACTAGTATCAATATGTATTCATGGGTGGCACTCGCTGGGCATAGGAAATTTGCTGGTTGCATGTCATATGGATTGGAAGACCACAATACTAGTAACACGATTAACAGCACTCCAAATCTTGATGCAAATTAAAGAAACTTATTCAGAATTTATTCATAAGCTCCATGAATGCAATTGTGACACTTAAACTGTGTGACATTTCGGTCAGGAGTTTTCTCATACATATCACATGGTATGGTTAGAAATCGAGAGAGATGTTCGTAGCCATTGTAGGAGCCTGTATGAGTAAGGTCCCTGACCAAAACGTCACACGGTTTAAAGGGGTTGTCTCGCTACAAAGATTAGCTTTCAAAATGTAGGGAACACTAAATAAAGATGTTTTCCAAATATATTGCGTTGTTCATTTTTTTTGTGTTGAGGAGCTACAAGTGATTTTATCACCTTCTGTGCTCTGTCTGGTTCCCCAAGTGACCGACCTGTGTACTTCTCCCCCGCTGCTGTTTGTTCTATCTGATAGCAGGGAGTAAGGTCATCACACATGTTGTGGCCAGCAGCTTGAGAGCTTGTGTGTTATCTGATCTTTCAGACAAAAGACTAATTACTCTACTGTTTACTTTAGCTCAGAAGCTTCTCTGGACCTCAGAGAAGGTAATTTAGCTAATTTAGACTAAAACGGAGAAGTCTGAATACACGGAGCTCATAGGCTAATTACAGACAGCTTGATCAGGAAGTGACAGAGCAAAGCAGCATTATTTCATTCATGCATCCTATGAAACTTTGAGATGAGACAATCCCTTTAAGTGTCACAATTGTATACAGTATCTCTACATGGAGCTTGTGGATAAAGTTTGAATAAGTTTCTTTAATTTGCATCAAAATTTGGAGTGCTGTCAATCGTGTTTCTTCTTTTTACCAGTGCCGTCATCTTTTTTTTTTTTTTTTTTTCCAATATAAATTTTTTTTAAGGTTTTCAAGAAAAAAAATATGTATATATATTTTAACACATAGCCTCATACTGCTTTCAATATGTAACCGTAACAACTAGATGAACAAAGGCAAGGATACATAGAAGGGCGCAGCCTTCAGACATATGCAGTCGATGAGACCAATAATGTGAATAAGCCGCTAGCAGTCTTGTTTATGGCGTATGCCTCACACGTGCCGTCATCTTTTATATATTTGCAACTCATCCTTGTGTTATTGTTCTTTAACCCACTACAGGAAATAGCCAAGTACATTCAGCAACAGGAGCTGAGAGCTCACAGGAGATCCGAGGAGCTGGACCTGCCCGGAGACAGCGATGATGATGATGGGAGTATTTGTAGCTTCACTGACAGGAGGAGCATAGGGATGAAGGCAAGTAGCTGAGACCTAAAGGGGAATGACACCTAAAATGCTTCCATATGTATTATTGACAGTAAGGGGTGTAGCTAACCGGACCCTGCAGCCTGAGGGGGGCCCAATAGCCTTTCTGTTATGAAAGAAGACAGTATTGTAAGTGACATATCAGTTTCTGAATTGGGGCCCAAAAGTTTCACGTTACACCTCTGGGGACCGACCTGAGGTTCTAAGCACCCCCAGGTCCTTCTCTTCATGGGGGACTGGGAAGAAATGCTAAGCACCCTTAAATCCTGGCAGAAAAGCTCATGTGCGGCTGGGCAAATATGCTAATACCTCTCGGGCCCAGCAGAAAAGTGCATGGGGAACCAACCTGAATTGCTAAGCACCTTGGGTTCTGGCAGAATAAAGCTCATAGGGGACTGTGCTGAAATGCTAAGCACCCCTAGTCTGGGCAGAAAATCTCATGAGGGACCGTGTTGAATTGCTATGCACCCTGGGTCCTGGCAGATAAGGTCATTGGGGACTGGGAAGAAATGCTAATCACCCTGTGCCCCCAGCAGAAAGACTTACGGGGAACTAACCTGAATTGCTAAGCACCCTGAGCCCCAACAGAAAAGTCAATGGGGGACCCGGCAGAAATGCTTGACAGCAAGGGCATAGCTATAGGAGATGCAGTCACAACCGGGGCCTGCATTCTGAGGGGGCCCAAAAGTCCTTTTGCCATGTAAGAGGACTCCATAATTATAAATGACACATGGTAGCTCGAGGGTCCCATATAATTGTTTCCATTTAGGACTCAGAAGCTTCACGTTACGCCTCATAATGTCAGCAGGGGAGGGTGAAGCAGGCTCTCCTACTGCCCCCACTCGTTACCTGCCAGGTAATGGCTGATGATAATTACTGCCAGAACCTGCTACTAGTGGCTAAAATCAGATATAACTCTAATCACAGCCATTTAACCATTTAGATACCATGGTAAATGCAACCACGGCATCTAAATGACTCCAAAATGGGGTTGCAATCTGTTGTGGCCCCCAAGCAGTTTCTAACGACATGATCACGAAGTGTCGACCAGCTGTCATGGAAGCCGGGGGCCTAATGAAGGCCTCCATGGCTTCCGTCTATTACACCCTATATTGCAGAATAGTGTACAGTGATTGCGCCCCTTATTGGTCAAGTCACTCAGGGGACTAAAAGTAAAAAGAAAAAAAGTTTAAAAGAAATATTTAAAAGTTCAAGATAACCCCTACAAACTTTGCAAGTACAAATCAAATAGTACAATGCAAAACATAAGCGGTATTGCCATGTCCAAAAGAGTCCTACAAAAATATACCATTATTTAACCTGTTTGGTGAACACCATAGAAAAAAAATGCTCAATGTCAAAATTACAAATTTTTTGTTCACTTTGACTCCCCAACTTTGATTAAAAATTGCATTCTGAATTGATACCAATAACAACTGCACTTCAGCCTATAAAAAAGAGCCCTCACTCAGATCCCTTAGTACACGGGTGTCAAACACAAGGCCCCCGGGCCAAATCTGGCCCGCGGCCTTGTGTTTTCTGGCCCTCGGCCCCCCACGATCTCTCTGATCTACCTACATGGGCAGATATACCTGTCATCTATAGGGGCTTTATACCCACTTATCTACCTACAAGGGTTATATGTACCTATCTACCTATGGGGGGGGACAATATATTCTTCCTGGTTGCCCTCAAAGGGCTAATTATAATAGCAAAACTGTACAAATGTAACAGATAAGAAGACGTTCCATTTATACAGTTCTAAAATTATGTCGGCCCATTGAGGTACGCCGTGAGGCTGATGTGGCCCCCGGTGAAAACGAGTTTGACACCCCTGCCTTAGTAGATCTCTGGGATCCTAGCTAATGATAGATACTGTGGGATCCTCTATGTACATTACTCCTCCGTGTCTGTTCTTTATGTAGGGTCTGATTTTCTATATGGCCTATGCAGCACTTCTAGCTCAGGGTCAGGGGTGGACAGTAGCTGATGCAATAGGATGTAGTCTAGTAGTCGTCACATGAAGCATGCTCATTTCGGTAATCTGCTGACCCTCGTGGCTTTGTTAGGGAGGGTCACTATTTCCTGGAGCTATATACATGATCAGGAGCACCCAGGTTAAGCGGGTGTTCATCTGCCTCTATTTTTAGTCTCGTCTTTTCATGTCACTTACCAGAAGAAGCTGCCACTGGTTTCCTCATCAGCCCTTATCTTCAAGGACAGTCGTAGGCTTGTGGTGATGACTCCTGCCATGGTTACCTTCTGCCGTTGCTCGGTGGAGAGAAGCAGCTAGTAATAGATAAGCAGTCAATAGTCGGGGTGCCGTCTTACTAATTTATAGATGTTTTAAAATGTGAAAAAAGTTATCGCCTCCTGTTAGGATTGTATAATTTTGTCAGATTTACTATGACAATTTTGTCAAAATTCTGGTGCAGTTTGTAGCAAAATATTGGCGTGTATATTTTGCGCCAAATTTATTATATGTGTAGTTGTATATAGCTTTTAGACCAGTGTTTCTCAACTCCAGCCCTCAAGACCCACCAACAGGTCATGTTTTCAGATTCTCCCACTGAATGCACTGATCATAATGAGATCACCTGTGCAGAATGCACTGACAATAATGATATCACCTGTGCAATACTGTGGAGATCCTGAAAACTTGGCCTGTTGGTGGGTCTTGAGGACTGGAGTTGAGAAACACTGTTTTAGACAAAGTGGTGTGGTGTCAGAGAAATGGGTGTGGTCTTACAGGAAAGGGGTCTGACTTTGGGTCTGACAATATGCGCCATAAACATGCCCCAAAATTTTCGAACAATTCGTTTTATGTTTATACTTCTTACATTGGACAGTACTAAAAGTGTGTTCATGCAGTTTGATGGAATATCAATAGGCCATCAAAGTCTGATAGGTGCAGGCCACATCTCTAGGAGCCGCATCGATCTTGGGAAAGGAGAAAGTTGCAGAGCAGAATGGAGAGCTGGTCACACTTTTGCATAACTCTCCATTCTGATCTATGGGAGTTCTGAATTCAGGGGAGCAGCTTATTCAGCTGTACATAGAACTCCCACAGAACAAAATGGAGTGCTGTGAAAATGCGCGACCTGCTCTCCAATATGAGCCAGCACTTTTGGTGCCCGTTTTGAGAGATACGTGCGGCTTCTAGAGGTGGGACCAACACCTACTAAACTTTGATAACTTGTCCTATTGATAATCCATCAAAGTTCTTGGTGGGAACATCCCTGTAATAAACCTGCCCTGTTCTGTTCAGATGCTTCTTAGGCCAGGTAGCACCTAATATGGGTGCAGTCCCTCCTGCCCCCATCGTGGTTTTCACTCCTCTTTTTCAAACATCCAAGCTGCCGATTTGTCTAGTTGTGTGGTAGATGCTCATTGCATTACAGTCAGATGTATTCAAGGGGAGGAGAGGAAGTTAAGCTGGTTATGTGCAACCTAATTTTCTTTTCCAGACGTCCGATACCAGATTGCAAAATTCATAATCGTTAAGATTTTCACCTCAAGGGTATGTTCATATGACGGATTTTAACAGAATATGATGTGGATTCTGTATCGGCTTTCACTGTAAATGGGTGTTCTCATCATCGAGTTTGATGGCGTATTGATAGAATAGGACATCTAAGTCTGATAGGTACATGTCCCACCTCTATAACCCACACCTATCTCAGGAACAGGCTCCTAAAAGTGTTAGCTCAGAATGGAGAGCCTGTAGCTCTTGCATGCGACTCTCCATCCAGTTCTATGGAGTTTTTGAGTACAGGTAAGTGGAATGTCCTATACTCTGAACTCTCAGGATGGAGAGCCATGTGCAAGAGCTACAGGTTCTCCATTCTGGGCTGAAACTTTTGGGGGCTTGTTCCTGAGATAGGTGCAGGTCATAGAGGTGCGACCCACACCTACCAGACTTTGATGGTATATCCCGTTAATTTGCCATCAAAGTCTACGGTGGGAACACCACTTTATAATCCATGTGCATTAGGACTCGCATTCATTTGAATGGGCAGTCCACATTGTGGTTCACACTGTGACCATGGATTTCAATTGGTGTAGGGAAAAAAAACGGACCATGTCCATTCTTTACAGCAGATCCTCCTCAGATTCCACTGCTGCAGGCGTGACTTGGATTAGCCCCATGCCACCTATGTCCAAATCAGAGGCAAAAACTGCCTCTGCAAAGTACATACCATGGATTTCTGCCGAGGTATCCACTTTTCTCCAATAGGAATAACCCGAACTATGAACTTACCCTTACACACTTGGACTTAACCAGATTCAATCCTATAGCTATAATTGTCACAGTCTTCCACAATGACCCTGGTATGAGCGTCCCGCGTATATTTTATGTGATACTTTGCCGGTGGGGAAGAATGGTAGATTGGCTGCGGGACTATTTGGCATAGAACCTCTCTGTTTGTATTGACTCCACATATACTGTGTATGGACCCACAAAATGGTACCAACTGCAAACATGCCGACCTCATGGCAGTGAACGTACAGGTGAATAGGTAACAATGTAATATTTGTGTCCCCTCACTTAGAATGATGTGCCTTCTTCTAACCAAGGACCCCTGGACTCAGAGGGCCTGGCATCACCGACTGAGTGTCGTACACCTGACAAACTGGAGCCTTCAGCGGTAGAAGGCAGTCTTGACCAGCCCAAGTACGTCTCCGCAGAGCTCTGCTTCACTCTCAACTCAAGTTCCAATTGTCTAAGGTCTTATTTCAAGAGACTGGGATATTCATGTAGAGTAGGACACTCAGTGCTTATGGGTTTTATTTCAGCTTGAAAAAAAGCGAAGTCACTTATCCTGTGTTGCATCCTGTATTATACTCCAGAGCTGCAAACCCTATTATGCTGGTGCAGTCACTGTGTACATACATTACATTTCTTATCCTGTACTGATCCTGAGTTACATCCTGTATTATACTCCAGAGCTGCACTCACTATTCTGCTGGTGCAGTCACTGTGTACATACATTACATTTCTTATCCTGTACTGATCCTGAGTTACATCCTGTATTATACTCCAGAGCTGCACTCACTATTCTGCTGGTGCAGTCACTGTGTACATACATTACTTATCCTGTACTGATCCTGAGTTACATTCTGTATTATACTCCAGAGCTGCGCTCACTATTCTGCTGGTGCAGTCACATACATTACTTATCCTGTACTGATCCTGAGTTACATCCTGTATTATCCTCCAGAGCTGCACTCACTATTCTGATGGTGCAGTCACTATGTCCATACATTATTTATCCTGTACTGATCCTGAGTTACATCCTGTATTATCCCTCAGAGCTGCACTCACTATTCAGCTGGTGCAGTCACATACATTACTTATCCTGTACTGATCCTGAGTTACATCCTGTATTATACTCCAGAGCTGCACTCACTATTCTGCTGGTGCAGTCACTGTGTACATACATTACTTATCCTGTACTGATCCTGAGTTACATCCTGTATTATCCTCCAGAGCTGCACTCACTATTCAGCTGGTGCAGTCCCTGTGTACATACATTACTTATCCTATACTGAAAAGAAATCCATTCACTGACAGCAAACAGAGATCTTAGAGTCAAAATGAAACAAAGTATATCACAATGCTGCATCAGACCAAGTCAACTTGTGTAATGACGGGAATTTTTCGTCCGGGTCCGTCATGTCGCTGATACTTTTTTGTGCATGTGATTGGAGTCTTGTCTAGCATTTTAGGTGCAGTGGTCGCTCAGCGCAGACCCCGTTTCCTGTTTTCTCCATCTCTGACGTCTGTTATCTTACAACATCTTAGATCTGCCTCTTTCTTTTTTTTTTTTTTTTTCTGTTTTTCCATTGGTGAATGTTTTTGCTTTGAGCGTCAGTTACACGCAGAATTTTCTATATTTTATGTTAACGTACCGCGGGGGGTAAAAATCTGGCAGAAAAACAAAGCAAGTTCTAAAAATATTTGTGATGTAGACCCACACGTCGTAGGCCGAGTTACTCAGATCACTCAGAGACACACCACGGAAATTATCAGTGACGTGCAACGATTAACCATTTCATCGGGGCTCATTCGGGCCTCATTTATCAAAACAGTCTGATTGTAAGGCTATGTTCACACGACGTATTGGAGCGCGTACTGTACGTGCCGCAATACACGGGGTGTTTTGGAAGTAGGCGCTGATTAGCGTGTACTTCCAAAGCATAGGGGGCCGGTCCCATTGACATGCATTGTCATGGGCGCATAAGCGCCTCAAACAATTGACACGACACTTCTCTCCCCGGACGTACGATACGATCATATTGTACACCGGGGGAGACGTGGTGTAATTCATAGTTCTCTATGAGAGCTATGAATTACCGTAATTGTGGCGCGCGTTTCACGCGTATTAGAGCACAAATATGCAGTGAAATGCGTGCCGCAATTACGCCATGTGAATATTTGCTAAGACTGTCACTCTTGCCCATAGCAACCAATCAGAGCTCCCCTTTCATTTCCTTGACTGCTTTGGAACAATGAAAGCTGAGCTCTGATTGGTTGCTATTGGCGGCAAAGAGAGTCTTAGACCTAGACAGTTTTCATACATTTCCCTCTATGGGCCATATGTATGAAAGCTGTCTAGCAGTGACACTTTCTTTGTTGCCGATAGCAACCAATCAAAGCTCCTCTTTCATCTCCTAGACTGCTTTGGAACAATGAAAGCTGAGCTCTGATTGGTTGCTATGGGCAACAGAGATAATCAGAGCTTATGGCAACCAGAGCTCAGCTATCGTTTCCTATACTGCTTTGGAACAATGAAAGCTGAGCTCTGATTGGTTGCTATGGGCAACAAGACCGTTTCGAGAAATCGGGCCCATTGCATCTTGTAGCACAGGGCTCCCATGATGCAAGAGGGGAACAATTGAAATCGCAGAGGTCTCCCAACATGGCCGCTGTTAAAATATATTGGCTTTTTAGTCCGCTTTCCTAGAATCGTCAATGGGAAATCATGTTAGGGGTGTGTATGCCTGGATAAGCCCTCCTTGTACACGTACAATGTAGGGCTGTGGCGTATCCCACGGAATATGCGTATACAGTGGGATAGGTCACCCATATGGTCCTATTGTAAAGACAAATTTTTACTATCTACAGTTTACTACTCTCTTCCGTAGTTGTATAGTGGCCTGATAGGGTCTAAAAGCAAAATGTTTAGGTTTAATGGAGCCCTATCCTCCACTGGGAGCTTCTGCCAGCAGCGATGCTAAGCAGGGATCACTAATTGATCATCCTCTTAGTTACACAGGCCTAAGAGAGGTGGGAGGGCTGCTTAAAAGGTCAGATGTTCCATGCAAGGGTCTCGAAAAGCAGGGGTACAACGCCTATCGGATTCATAAAGCTCCCTTAAAAATAAAGGGACAAAACAAAAGTTTTTTAAAAATTGCATTTTTTACATGAATATTTTTCTTAAAGCTTCATGAATTTTGTTTTATGCAGTTTTTATAGTATTCCCTGCAAAGAAGCATGTTTGGGGACATGCGGTTCTTTAATGTTTTTTTTTTTTTCTGGAGCTTTTCTCCACAACACAATTTGCAATGTGAAAATGTGCCTCAATTTTTTATTTTTTTTTTGAGTTTCATGCACCTTTTAATGCAGTTTTTATTGTGTTTTTTGCAACAGCAACAAAAAAAAATGTTTTTTTAAATTTATTTTTATGGAGCTTTTTTTTTTCTCCGCAGAACATGATGTACAAGTTGGAAAAAGTGCCACATAAATGCATAAAAGAAAAACACAACACTCATGTACATTTTTTTTTTTTTTTTTTAATGGAGAAGGAAATAAAATACAATAAAGGTCTATGGGGAGAAATATTTTACAAACTGCCTGACAAAGGCTACATTTATAGCATGCTGCATTCAAAAAAAAAAAAAAAATTGCCTTTTTTTTTTACTATTCTCCTTTTCCATTTTTGGTGCATTTTTTTGTTAAAAAAGAAAAATCCAAGTGTTATCTCATATACTCTAGCAGGGAGCTGTGTATCAGGTGGATACAGTACACCTATGTGTTAGACAAACAGCACACTGATTACAGTGAGAACTGGGTAATGCTTGGTGTCACCTGTGGTGGTGCCGCAGGGAAATTGAACAAAAGGCCATGTTCACACGGCTTAAAACCGGACGTAAATTACGGGCTGAAAACGGCCCAGTCATTACGGTAATCCACAGTTCTCATAGAGAACTATGGATTACGTCTCCTCTCCCGGCTCGGCGAATCCGCGGGCGGGGAGATAAGTGACATGTGAATTACCAGCGGCGTATACGCGCCGCTGGTAATACAAGTCTATGGGGAGGTGAGGTGCCGGCCCCCCGCTCCCGCCCCCGGCCATACGGCGTAATTGCGGGCCGTAATTACGCCCTGCATTTAAGCCGTGTGAACCTAGCCTTAGGGCCCGTCCCCACGGCAGAGAGCAAATACCGGTCAGATCATCTGACCGGCATTTGCTCTGTTTTTCCGCTGTTTGTGGAGAAAAGCCCTCCCCCTTCCCATAGAAATGTTCATATTCCGCCCGAAAACCAAGTTCTATGTTTTTCAGACCGTCGGCGGTCTAAAAAAACATCCGGCAGAAAATCCATGCAGTAGGGACTACTGCACAGATTTTCCATAAAGGTCTGTACTAAAGTTTGACAGACTGTTTTCAAAACCAAAAACAGTCTGTAAAACCGTCCAAATACCCTTGCCGTGGGGACAAGGCCTTACTGTTAGGCCGTGTTCACACGGCTTATTCCCGACGGATTTGTGCGCCGTATTGAGCGCACAAATCCGCCGTGAATAAGGGGCGGACCGGGGGCGGGGCCGGAGCGCGGCGGGGGCGCCGCTCCCGGCCCATAGACAATGCATTGTTTACGGCGCGTCCGCACCGTAAATAATGTGCATGTCACTTTTCCCCCGCGGCGGATTTGCCGAGCGGGGAGGAGCGACGGAATCCACTGTTCTCTATGAGAGCAGTGGATTACCGTAATGACTCCGACGGATTGGCGCCGTATTGAAGCGCAACTCCGGCGCGGAATACGGCGCCAATCCGTCAGCAAATAAGCCATGTGAACGGGGCCTTAGCGGGGCTGTGAAGTCCGTAAGCCAAAGCTCCGACTCCAACAATTTCCCTAACACCGACCTCCATGGATGTATGGATGCCTCCACAGCCCTGGTTGTTAGCTCGCCCATACATCCATGGAGGTTTTGACTGTGGGACAACCTGTGGTCAGCTTTTTTTCAGACAACCCGTGTAACAAAAATGGTTCATAATTTCATCCGTGGTAAGAATTCCATAGAAGAACTTTCACACCATTTTTTCGACCTTGGAGGTGAATCTCATATTTAGTGTGCAGTTTCCAAGTCACTATTGGGCTCATAGATGGTTTTTGTTTTGCAGACTCCGGTCGCCCAGGAACATTGCCGAAGAACTCGACCCTACGTTTAAGTCAAAGAAAGAGTCCCAGCCGGAAGTGTTTGCAGTCTGTCCACAAGGTACATGCCTACCACTCTGCAATTTACCACCTACGGCTATGTCTACACGGCAGTGGACAAAAAACGGCCTGAAAACCAAATCCTATAAACGTTCATAAGGGTATGTTCACACGGCGTATTGGATCCGATTTGGATCTGAAAAACGCATCCAAAAGTGCTGCATAAATCGCTTCCAAAACGCATCCAACATGCCGGTGCATATTTGGATGCATTTTGGATGTAGCAGAGAAGCACTCTATAGTTAAATAAGGCTCCTGCTGCGTCAGACGGATCAAGAATTGACATGTCAGTTCTTTGAATGGATCCAAAAGACGCATTAGAAAAACGCATGTAAACGCGCATCAGCGATCACTCGTCTGAGCGCCGATTCGTGTTTTGCATTGAAAGCAATGTAATCAGACTGCAAATTGTTAGATGTGTGTTTGGGTCCGTTTGGCTGCTGAAAAAAGTCAATAATAAGATAGAAGTGATCCATATACTCCCTTATTTCTTGTCCACCGACCCACCGAAAAGTTAAGGGAGAGAATGAGCAAAATGTGACTGCACGATCAGACTACACGGGGTTTGTTTGCAGTCTGTTACCATGGAGACATATAGGGCAGCATGGAGCTGGAGGCATAAAATGATACAAGCTCTTTCAAGACCTAGTCAAGACTATTAAAAACTTCCCTATCTCCTCCCACTGTGCTAAGACAGAAAATGACCCCATACTGACCTCTCCCATCGTCTGAGTTCCACCACTGCCAGAGCTCCAGTGTTCCCCTACCGCCAGTCCTTTACGGATGACGTCACGTTCATGGTTCACATGATGCTGCAGCCAATCACTGACCTGGATTGGATTTGATTTTCTTCTTTTTCACAGAGCCTGCTCTTCACAGTCAGCTTCAGGCTCCCACTTCCTGTTCAGGCTGTGGGCCGTTCTACAGCTTCAGGCTCCCACTTCCTGTTCAGGCTGTGGGCCGTTCTACAGCTTCAGGCTCCCACTTCCTGTTCAGGCTGTGGGCCGTTCTACAGCTTCAGGCTCCCACTTCCTGTTCAGGCTGTGGGCGGTTCTACAGCTCCAGGCTCCCACTTCTGGTTTAGGCTGTGGGCGGTTCGATAGCGGCAAGCTCCACTTCCTGTTCAGGCTGTGGGCGGTTCTATAGCTCCAGGCTCCCACTTCGTGTTCAGGCTGTGGGCGGTTTTATAGCTCCAGGCTCCCACTTCCTGTTCAGGCTGTTGGTGGCTCTACAGCTTCAGGCTCCCACTTCCTATTCAGGCTGTGGGTGGTTCTACAGCTTCAGGATCCCACTTCCTGTTCATGCTGTGGGCGGTTCTATAGCTCCAGACTCCCACTTCGTGTTCAGGCTGTGGGCAGTTTTATAGCTTCAGGCTCCCACTTCCTGTTCAGGCTGTGGGCGGTTCTACAGCTTCAGGCTCCCACTTGCTGTTCAGGCTGTGGGTGGGTCTACAGCAGTGACTGATATTTCTAGTTAAGACTGAAAAAAATGTGCTGGTACTTTTCAGGCGTTCGGCTTAAAGGGGTTGTCTCACTACATTGATTCATCTTACCTCATTCCTGTTTTCTTGGTTTTACTTTGGATTCAGGGGTGTGTTTACGGTCTTCTACAAGGCTGCAGTAGAAGCCAGGTCTGTAACTATAGCAACCAGTGCTGGCAGCCTATCAGGATAGATTAAACAGGTCTGTAGCTATAGTGACATGAGGAGCTGATGCAGCTCATACAAAAGGGGATATCTAGGAATAGGTAGGACACTTAATGGACATATATTGCAAAGTGACTTGTTTTTGAAAGATCTTTAACATAAAAAGCAGCAATTCTTATAATGTGAGAACCCCTTTAAGGGGTTAAAGCTAATCAATGTGGTGAGAATACCCCTTTAAAGGTGCTTTCACACAGCGCAGTTTTGGTGCAGTTTTAACTGCGCTCCAATTAAACTGCCTTTATTACCAGCAAGCTTCTTTCAGTTGTCTAGATTGTCCAGAAAAGTGTTTAAGTAAATAATCAATTACTGTGTCTGAAGTCTTGTGGATTGCAATAAAAGTAATTGATTACTCACTTTCCAAACAGTTTAGATAAGTGAAAAAGCTTGCTGGTAATGGGCCATTTCATTGGAGTGCAGTTAAAACTGCACCAAAACTGCGCTGTGTGAAAGCACCCTAAGGGCCCGTTTACACAGCAGAGGACAAATACCGGTCGGTTTATCCGACCGGTATTTGCACTGTTTTGCGGCCGTCCCCACGGCTGCGGTGGGGGGGTGGCTTTTCTCCGCGTTGAGCAGAGAAAAACCCTCCCCCTTCCCATTCACATGTTCATATTCTTTCCGAAAACCAGACGGAAGAATGAACATGCACAACGTTCTTTGGGCGGCCGGCGGTTTGAAGAACCCCGTGCAGTGGGGACGGCTGCACGGGTTTTCCATAGAGCCCCGTTGTGCTCGTTTGTGGCCGTTTTTTCAGATGGTCTGCAAAACCGCAAACCGTCTCAAAAACCGTCTGCAAACTCGTGCCGTGGGGACATGCCCTTAGAGTTGGCTTTTAATTCGGGGCTGAAGCTGTAGTTCTTGTCACTACCTACTTTCTTATCATTGCAGAATTTCCAGTATCAACCCAGACCCAGCCTGTCCCAGTTGATGGATTCTATGACTTCATGGAAGACGGAGCTGAACCGATCTTTATACCACCGACCAAGCGGCAGGCGGAAAAATTGGGACGCAGTAAACCCAAAGACAAGAAGGAGGGATGCAAACAGCAGTGACTTTACCGTTCTTACTATTATTTGTAGCAGTCATCATCTTGCCAAACTTTTTGTGTTCAGTGTCAATTCATCATTGTGGACGATCTTCAACGTGCGTCAACACAAGTGGTATTAACTCATTCAGGGATGAAGACGATAATCTGATTTTCTCGCATTCAGGTGCCTTAGGCATTTTTTTGACTCTAGAGAATAGCTGTTTTAATAATCTAGAGCTGAACGTCCCAGTTCAGCAGAGAAAAAGCACATTTTAGTAACCTATTGTCCAGTCTATTAGAACAATCTTAGCTGTGTGCTATTGAATCTGCGTATGACGAGCATCGTGGCTTATTCATCTAAACCATCGACTACATGGAATTTTTCTTTTCTACCCCTCCTAAACTGAAATGAAAAAATGCTATTAATTCTGAAATTGTATTACTCTACAGAGGCGACCTGCAAAATGTTACCAGTACTAATCGAAATAATATTATTATTTGCAATTATTCTCATTCTGATATCACTAGTTTGCTTGTTCTTTTAATAGTTTTTTTTTTAATTTTTACTTTGGTTTTACTGACTGTAAGTGTTTATCAAACTTTGCATTGCAGCAAAATGCAGCGTTCGATAGGAGTCCAGTATTTTTCTTTTTAAAGATTTTTGCACTGATGAATTTTTTTTGTTTTCCTTTTTTTTAATTTCAATAATAATTTCTGGTGCTTTTTTTGTGTATAGATCCCAAATGCCTTTAGAATTTTACTTTAAAGGATTTTTTTTATATATATAAATATATATGAAATACAAAAAGTATTATTTGTATTTTCTAGTTGGTCTGTTTGATTCATTTTGCAAAGCCTAAATTGTTATCGAAATTAAAGGGGTTTTGCCACGATCTCATTTCATACCTCCTGCATCCAGCTCTGTGTGCTCAGAAGGGGGCGTGTGTGATTGTTTGTTTGAATTGCATATCATGTGACCCAGCAGGAGGACATCACCAGGCCTTTCCTCTCTGTAGTCAAAGAAAGGTCTGTTTATGTAAAGCATTGTGTGTAGCTGAGAGGTAAAGTTTTTGCCTCGAGGCACAAGGGTCCTAGGTTCAAATCCCTGCAGGAACCAAACCTGTGGGGGTTTTTTTCTCTTTATCAATACACAGACCTCATTGAGGTTTCTTTTTTTATTTATTTGCACTGTTTGACTAATTACTAAGGAGCACAGAGGACGGGAGTAGAATGACAGCACCTGGGGTTTGAACACTCAGTAGCTGCCTGAGAGGAGAGGTGATGTCTGAGCATGTCTGACCAGGAGTGAGGAGCTCACAGCCCTGGTCGTATCCCCTGGAGATGAGCTGTAAACAATGGATCACTAAAGGAGCAGCTAAAACAAAAACGGTGCAGAATTTTTAATAATGATGAATGGTGAAAATGATTATTTCATTTGCAAGCTTCCCACATAAATTTTACTTCGTGGCAAAACCCCTTTAAGGGAGGGGGGGGGGGACCCAAAAAAAAATGTGGTCTGCTCCGGTTGGAGGTTTTAGCCTTCTCCAAACAAAGTAAAAGCTCCCATGCACATAAGGATAAAATCATGTGAAGCCACGGATTTTGGCAGGATGTTACTTTGTGTATGGGGTCACTTCTGACTCTCCCCTGACACATGATATTGGAGGGGGGGGAAGCGGGTTGGACATGTTGAATTTTCATGCCTTATTCTTTTGTTCTTCCTAGAGACAAGTAGCTGCCAGAGGTTTTGGCTGCAAATTATTACCCTTTCCCTGTTGAAAACACATGCACACTAGGCTGAGCTAAGCGTTCATGTGTAAGGGTTCAGAAGGAATAGCTGTCAGCCGGAAGGTGTATGGACACCTTAAAGGGAATGTATCAATATTTTTTTAATTTTTTTTTTTTTTTTTTACTAATTAAAACCAGTTAATAATGCATATTATTTTCTTCTTAGCTGTTTTTATTTCACAATTGTAGATTTTTAAATCTCTGATTTCTGTATATGATTATGGGAGCGGCCATCTTGCCTCAGCTGCACTGAACGGTATTTAGAGAGCTGCTTTACAGCAGCTTCATGGACATAAGAGCCTGTGAACAGGAGTTGACTCACTGACTTCTATGGGAAAGTGTTGTGGGCATGCTCTGTGACCTGGGAAGAAGTCACTGTGCAGGAGATCAGGTGAGTTGTGGCGATCTGCTATTATGAATAAAGGATCTACACATTGATGTCATCTTTTACTGTTCTCCTGCCTGTGCTGGTCATGAGGAGACTGCAGAGAAGTGATCTCTACAGAGCAGGAACTGTCAGGCTATTATAAGGCTTAAAAAATTGCAGGATTTTAGTTTTTTTTTTTTTTTTTTTTTTAAATATAGATAGTGATATTTAAAATGAAGAAAATCACCAAAAATTCTTTAAAAATACGTTTAATATAAAAACATGACTTAAACAATTTTCTGATGCCAGATTCACTTTAAGAAGTATTTGACTTGTTTGCTGTGGCTATGTGAAGCTCTCTCTGTCAGGTAGAATAGAGAGGATCACTGGAAATCATGTCTTGTTGCCTATAGAGAGACGTAACTTGAAGCTCCTAGACTTCAATGCGAAATCTGTAACAGGTGCCCACCTACTATGTGCCATTGTTAACAACATGTCAGCAGCACTCTACAAGCTCTAAGAGACAGTCAAAGGGAATATGTGAACTATTTTAAAAAGCATTTCTGCTACTTTATTGGATACATGAAAATTTTAGGTCCTTAGCACCCATTTTTGATCAAAACTGCAAGGGCCCATCCACCCTGACAAGGTGACCTCCATTCAGATGGGAACTTTCACTTACATCTCACCCCTCTTTGTACCCTCTTAGTTCTACGATGTGCCATTGGTCGTATTGTTGTTTTCTTACACAGTCAAGTCACATTATTATAACCAAATTCAGTGTAACCACTGTGTTCAGCACAAACAGCAGGTAGATAGGCTGGGAGTGACTCGATAAGGTTATCTGGAACCATGCTGACTGTATCCCACAGCTGCTGGAGGAGCCATAGAGCCAACACCACCATCCAGGGGCTCCACAGCTGCTGGAGGATCCATAGAGCCAACACCACCATCCAGGGACTCCCACAGCTGCTGGAGGGGCCATAGAGCCAACACCACCATCCAGGGACTCCCACAGCTGCTGGAGGGTCCATAGAGCCAACACCACCATCCAGGGGCCCCACAGCTGCTGGAGGGTCCATAGAGCCAACACCACCATCCAGGGGCTCCCACAGCTGCTGGAGGGTCCATAGAGCCAACACCACCATCCAGGGGCCCCACAGCTGCTGGAGAGTCCATAGAGCCAACACCACCATCCAGGGGATCCCACAGCTGCTGGAGGAGCCATAGAGCCAACACCACCATCCAGGGGCTCCACAGCTGCTGGAGGGTCCATAGAGCCAACACCACCATCCAGGGGCTCCCACAGCTGCTGGAGGGGCCATAGAGCCAACACCACCATCCAGGGGCTCCCACAGCTGCTGGAGGAGCCATAGAGCCAACACCACCATCCAGGGGCTCCCACAGCTGCTGGAGGGTCCATAGAGCCAACACCACCATCCAGGGGCTCCCACAGCTGCTGGAGGGTCCATAGAGCCAACACCACCATCCAGGGCTCCAACAGCTTGCTGACGGGTCCATAGAGCCAATCAACACAACCATCCAGGGGCTCCCACAGCTGCTGGAGGATCCATAGAGCCAACACCACCATCCAGGGGCTCCCACAGCTGCTGGAGGGTCCATAGAGCCAACACCATCATCCAGGGGCTCCACAGCTGCTGGAGGGTCCATAGAGCCAACACCATCATCCAGGGGCTCCACAGCTGCTGGAGGGTCCATAGAGCCAACACCACCATCCAGGGGCTCCCACAGCTGCTGGAGGGTCCATAGAGCCAACACCATCATCCAGGGGCTCCCACAGCTGCTGGAGGGTCCATAGAGCCAACACCATCATCCAGGGGCTCCACAGCTGCTGGAGGATCCATAGAGCCAACACCACCATCCAGGGGCTCTCACAAGTGCTGGAGAGTCCATAGATCCAACACCACCATCCCGGGGGGACACAGCTGCTGGAGGATCCATAGAGCCAACACCACCATCCAGGGGCTCCCACAGCTGCTGGAGGGTCCATAGAGCCAACACCACCATCCAGGGGCTCCCACAGCTGCTGGAGGGTCCATAGAGCCAACACCACCATCCAGGGGGGACACAGCTGCTGGAGGGTCCATAGAGCCAACACCACCATCCAGGGGCTCCACAGCTGCTGGAGGGTCCATAGAGCCAACACCACCATCCAGTCGCTCCCACAGATGCGCAGTTGGGGTCAAGGATTAGGAAATATGGGGCCAGGGTAGTACTTGGAAGTCTTGATCATGCTCTTTCTACCAATATTGGACATTTCAAGCTGGTTGATATGTCACAATATCTTGCTGTAAGAGCCCACCTGTCCCAAAGGAGACAATCCGCATGTATGGGTGTACATGATCTGCAAGAATGGATTCATACCCAAATCGGTTGAGAGCACCATCCACGTGGATGAGCCGAGATAATGCAACTAAAACATTTCCCAGACCATAACACTGACACCACCAGCTTGTATTCTTCCAGCAGTGGTTGTAGGGTGTTTGTTTTCTGATGTTTCTCTCCTGACACGCCATCCATTCGATGAAACCGAAACATTACTCATTGTGGAAGACACCCTTTTGTCAATCAATGGAGTTCCAATTCTGATACATCCATGAAAACGGAAGCCTTTTCTGCCGATGCATCTTGATTAGTAGAGGTGCAATGACATCCGTCTGCTCCAGGGCCCCATACGCAGTAGGGTTAGCTGAGGTGCAGTGACATCCATCTGGGTCCAGGGCCCCATACA